>LD343366.1:91313-112316 GCA_001465055.1 Ptychodera flava
AACTATCAAACACATAACCAGGAATGTGCTGACACGTCATTTTCATTGCTAGAAAATATATTTTTGGTACTAAGTATTGATCAACCGTTTTGCAGAAACACAAAATGCATGCCTCGTGTTGCTGTTGCGGTCTGTGTGAGTGAGTCTGTGTGAGCTCATTTAGAAGCTGAAGTTTTCGACAATTGGTAATTCAGTTTGCTCGATAGCGATAATTGTCTAGTAACTACTTTATATTTCGAGCCTGGAAATGTAGCGTACAAATAAGAATTTACTGAATTATACCTCTGGTACCACTTTGCATGATGGCGCTATTTCTATTCTTGACTTTGAAAGAGAATAGTTGAAGGTTTCCCCGAGGAAAGTCTGAACAAAAGTGTTGATTTCGAGAATCGTACACAGATCACCATTTTAATATAAAGCAAGCATAAATTATTTTCAAAACAGGCTGCCAAACTTCCTCTTTCAGGCTGAGGGAATCCTTGAGATGATTCTGAATAGCATCACGGACTGGTCACCCGTATCTCGATTACTCTAAACTGCTATAACTATAGCAACGCGTAACTTACTGTAAAGAAATTTAATGAATCAAGCACAACCGGTGAGTAAGAACGTATGAAGTCCATTTATGTATCACTTGCGATGTATTTTCAAGTTTTCCTGTTGTGTTTATGAAATATATATTCACTTTTGTCCCACTTCAAAAATCACGCCAAAATGACGGTTGCACTACACGCCACCACAGGCTGCATATAACACGATTGAAACTGATTTGGGAGAATTGGATCTCTTATATTGTTCAAATTTCTCAGAAGTGTTAGGTGCCCTGTAGGTGAACGTTGTAATATTACAAATTACGCATAAAAACAACAGTATTGCGAATTGAAGAAGAAAAGCAGTTAGTTCTAATCGTGTTGTGTTTGAAAGTGTAGTGTGATTATTGACAGCAAAATTTGCGTCCGGACTGGAATTAAACCAACAGCAACAGGGCATTATGTACACGATATACGTTATGATAGCAAGCAAATTCGTATAATTTAACATTTATTAGGACACCCCCCCCCCCAAAAAAAAAAATGTTTCTGGTCAGGTCTTTCTTTTAAAAATGGTGCGGCGACGCGCATTTTTTTATTTTTAGTTTTTTCCCCTCAAGGTAGGGAGGCGGGTCAGTTTTATAGTTTTATCAATATAGTCACATATATACTGTTCATGCAGTCACTGATCATGCCCCCAAAAGAATTTTCTCTTTCTCTTCAGCCATTTTTGTTTGGTGTCAGCCACGACCACCGGCCACAAACAGAAAAAAGGGTGATGCGCTGTTGTTCAAGTTACCCGCGCGCTGACCAGAAACATTTCTTTTTTTGCCTCAGGAAGACGAATAAAATCAAGCGCTTATGTACATGACGAAAATAAAATGGAAAGCCTAACTTTTAATTGCCGTCCCTTTAGGAAATTAAATTAATCAAGTAAGTGAAAGCTCATTAAGCTAAAGCTTCTTCATATAAGAGTAAGGGTAATAGACTTTTGCGAACAAAACATTCATTATGAGAAAGGTTTAATTCCGCATCGCCAAGGAACTAGGTTGCTTTGCCCTTGAAGATGACGTCACCACAAATAAGCCTTTGGCAAGCGGCGGGGCTCAATATTGATGTGTACTTTTAGACTGTAGACTGTAATAATAGATATCAGGCAATCTGTGTAGATTCTACAAGAATTTAAAAAATGTAATTTTAGGTATTGGTTGATGTGTTGTTGATTCATAATAACTACCCTGTATATTTGTACTTTGGTTTAATGTAAAAATATACACATGCGGTTTTCAATACAGGGTCGTGACAAATCGTGCTAATGGATTTTTGTGTCCCGCAGAGCAAAGTTTTAATTTAGACTGATAAAATACAGGATGAGCCGAATTTAAAATATGCCTCAATCTAATAATTTTACATCGTTGCTCAATAAAACTAAAAGATGACATTTAAGTGTGCTATCATGATCTGTTTACATTCCATCGATATGAAAACGTGTTCTATTTCAGGATAGCACGGTGAAATTGAAATATGAACATGAAATAGACTTGGTTTATGCAAATTTAGGAGTGTTCATATGCTGCATGCAGTGTTGATATTTTACATGATTATTTGCAGGCTGCTATTTATCTTTGCGAATTCATGAGGTTCGATTCCTTTGATTTCCGTTCCTTCCGATTTCAAATGCACAGGAATGGTTTGTAGTTTGGTAATAACTCAGTGAAATAATGTTATGCCAGCACCTATTTAGGTTTCTTTGTCTATATTCTTCAAGACTTCAAGACAGCCACAGAGAAGAATCGCCGTCACTCAAGAACCAAAAATTGCGCCATCTGACGAGCTGCATACTGTGACATTGGCTTTGGCAATTAGTATTCTGTATCCATTTCTTGTTCTCAGTTGACGTCATCTTCTTTGCCATTTACAGATGATTTCGCTGTAAACGTAGTGCCTCATAAAGAATTACATTTTCATATTTGCATTGTAGTACATTACAGTAGCGAGTCAGTGTACAGTTCAATGAAAATGATTCGCAGATACGTTTATGTATCGATGAAAACGTACGAATCATTGATGAAGTATCATCTTGACTTCTTGAAAGATATGTGACGTTACATTTCCCTACTGTAAAATGTTACCCTTGTCCATTCAAACACATACAGATTTCCTTTGAAGATATTTTATATTTATCGAGATATGGCAAGGTAATCTGATGTTGTTTACAGCTGGGAAATTGTGCAATGGAACTAAACTTGGTTTCCGATATTCGTCTGCATAACGTTTTGTCAATGTCGACAAACTTTGTTTAAATTCAAATGGTTGTGACATTCTATGGTTGATGGGCGGCCCTATGCTATCAATTGTCATGGTGGTTTCTGTCGCCACGAATAATCATATAAAACGTTTTGTTGTCTGCCCGGGAACCGTCATGATCGATTGCCGCTGTCCCAATAGATTCTGGCAGATATTATTCATTTTACCTCATATTAAGGGAATAAACCAGATAAACGGACATCTAGACATCTTTTTTTTTTGTAAGAAGTTATTTCATTCCTCTTCGTTTATTACACATCACAGAGCATGTAGCGAATATTTTGACACCAAATAACGTCAGCAATTTATGCGTTTTTTTCTGCCAAACGTATCATCCCACGTGTCTTTTCATTAAAACATAATACATTCCCTTCACGTCGTACATTCCCCATTTGTCATTTATGTCTTCACTGAAGGGAAAATACAATGCCTTTCAATCTTGAACTTTATTGCTTTTATAAATGCCCTGATAACAACTCTGTTAGACTTGACTGAGCTTCATCTGGCCTTGGCCTTCTCTTGAGAAGATGAGAAGAACTAATGGCACAGGTGGGGGTTGAAAGAAATAACTTCGAAAAATTTCTTGACAGCTAAATACATCATATGTTACAAGTATGCGAAATATATGCAAACGAATGACATTATATGATTTAGGACAACCACATATGCATTGTTTGACGTTGGTTTGAAAACAGACTATTACTACGTATCGACAGCTGATTCGCTCGTAGTGGAGTTGTAAATTTGAACATATCGCCCTCATGGTTCTAATAATTTTTCATACCCACTGCGGTCCATGACCTCTCTTCTGTTCTCTCGAACCTTTCCCCTGTAAATTTATAAGACGATTCAGAAGGATAGAGAACAGCAAGAAATCCACAGACTATGATTGTATGGCATCATATGATTGTCATCAACCGTGATCATTCCATACTACAGAATACGTGTGGTATCTCTGCAATAGGGCCCGTAATTTGTTGGTGATTTCTGAGTTTTATTCACATCTATGGCCTGTCTGTACATTACTATGTACAGTGATGTAATTTCTGACTTTATAAATAGCTGTGTTCCTAGGCTTTAACGTATAGGCGGGTGTTTACATTCTTTTACGTGTTTATAAGGACAGCCATGTCTGATATTGAATTTTGGCGCTGGTACACGATCTACGCAAAATTTCTTTTACAAAGATAATTAGAAACGACACGTCTTTGATTTAGAGGTAAACATTTGAAAAATAAATGAAAATTTCCGTCCAGTAACATGCTGTGTACGAGGCAAAATATACAGCCATGTAAAAGAAGGGTAAAGGGTTAAGCTTGAAATTCAGGCGTACCGTTAGCACACGCGTGTATACGCTATGCTGTACACAGTGATTTTTTTTCGCAGCAGTAGAAACAGACCTGTATACAGTACTAGCCCTATGCTGTCCTTGCTGACAAAGGTACAGGGTCTGCTAGGAGGGGAAATCTTTCTACTTCTGTTGTCGGAGAGCATTCAATAACCACGTGAAGATAGATATGATGGCGCCCTTTCATTTAGGCGTTGCATAGCAAAATTAAAACCCAAAGATCGGAGGACAAAGAAGAACAATACAGTGTGTGGACATTTCCGGGTTTTTCTAACAATTAAGTGTTGATTTCCGTCCAAAAAATCCATTCTAATAATGTATCAAACGAACTTAGCATTTGCAATTACAGGTTATTGTATGTTCTTCAAATTTACAAATACACAGTGAAAGTTGCTTTAAAATGTAAAACCAGTGGCATTCAACTCTTGCTATGTATATAGACGCTTATTCAATATGCTATATCAACTGGAATGCACTGATCGATTCTTGGCTAAGTGTCTCTTCCTTGTTTAAGAAAATGGAGAATTCAAGGATTGACATTCATGAAGTTGCAAAAGCACATGTACACTAGTGAAAAGTGAAAGACTGAAGTCACAGAAAGGTATCAATGTAAAAGATACTATTTGAATTCCTCCAAATGGCTATCACAAAGTAAAGGCTGTCATATCAAAGTAAGCAGGTCATTTTGTTATATGCTTTCAAGAAAAGCTAGTATTTGTGAAGAAATGCCAATATATTTCAAAGCCACTGCCCACTTATAAAAATTACTTTGAAGGCATCGGGTCTACAGGCACCGACTGTGTTCAGTCTGACGCCTACTACTTAGCGTTTAAATCATAGATTGACCCTATATGTATCTATGTTTTAATTTCATTATGTGGCTCTGGGGAAATTGTGACAGAGATACACGGATTAATTATATAGCCACGATCCCTCTAAACATGCTAAACTCATCAAAGAGTCACCCAAGTTTGTCTGGAAAACGTTAATATGATCAAATCATGAATGGCCGTATGGTGGCGCTCTAATAAATCTAGCTCATACACCGACTAAGCTCGGGAGAGGCGAGAGGGAGGGGAGAGCACTCAGTCCCAAATTAGGTGCTAGGTTTTCCCATTGAAGTTCATATACAAAGCACAAACTCCGAAATTTTTCTTTAAAAGGGGTGGGATTCAAACGTTTGACGATTTTTGTCAAGCGCTGATGACAAATATGTACGTTATCGAGCATTGTGAAGTACATACAACACGCAGCTTTCAAAATGAAAGGTATAAAGTAGTCCAATAGCGAAAACAGTGGCCTAAAGTGTTCATTTCATCAACAATTGCTTGATCAAAAGTCTATATGAGCCGAAAAGGGGATTTCAAAACGTCTGTAAATATGTATGGTATACCCTTCCAGGCTTTTCATGACTGTGCACCATCCCTGGATTTTGTAACTACTGCCGTGGCCAGTCGCATCGGGGGAAATCTTCAGGCACATCTGGGATATCACTGTCTTCGCCGACTTTGAACACCAATGCCATACCACCATCCTGTGATTTTAAAGAGATTTCAACGTCAATATCAACAGTAAATTGCTCCAAAATGGCGGAAAATATGAAGAAAGTTGCTACTATGTCATAAATAAGGTCAACTTGAAGTCAATAGCTTGTTATGCGTCCACTCAGAATTAAGGAAACGGGTAAGGGGTTAAATACAACACACTCAGTTACAGACATACACACAAACAGATAAACAATAGCAGATAAGCAATTTGTCTTTCATGTGACAGTTAATATCTAATACAAAATGCATTTCCGTGTAGCTATATGTTTTGATCAAAGGGTATCGTTTTATATATACGTCACCATATGGTTCAAAGGTTGAATGAAGACTACTGTAAGGACGTATTTTGCCTCAGTGTAAAAGTTATGGCTGTTTTTTTTTTGACAGAATACAAAAAAATAAACTCCGACAATATGTAGGATGCGGGCACTTATAGGGCACAGATGCCATTTCCTGATCTTATCCATATCAACCATTTTACCAATAATATTTGTTTGTATACCTCATTTCAAGTTTAGTCTAATGTAGTTTCCGTAGCAATTTCCCGATGTCATCGACGAGTATCGAAGGCACCCGCAATTTATGCAGTTTCTAATTTTCAATGAAGGATTTTCAAACCGACAGTCTTTCTTTTATTTCTAATATTGACTCTTAGCCTGCTACTTACTGATGAATGGAACTCAATGTGACAATGGAAAAGCCAGTATCCTGGATTATCGGCATGGAAACGAAGAATGGTGTATCCTCCGGAAGGAACGGTGACGGAATCTTTTGTTACAGGATGATCTAAATTTCGGTCTATCAAACCTACAAAGAGAAGGAATTGCCAAGATTAAAAAAACAAACAGTGTCGAGTCATTGATCAAAGCAATAAAAATTGAGAACAAAGTCGATATCTACGAACATAAGTTACGCGCAAGAAACATAACATTTCGAAATTCGTGTTTCTATACTAGGGATGTTGAAATATTGGCAAAGTCTTTGATAGATGACGCGATGAAATATCGCCCTCTCGTCATAGATAAGGATTATATAGTGAAATTTTTATACATTGTACCTTTTGAGTGTTGCTAGACTTAGCTCAAACGGTTTTTGATTAATTGTGTATGCTAACCCAAACAAATATTTCCTTCACTAAACGTCATTTTAAATCTATTATTCCGATTCTATAATTGTTTTATATCATCAATCTCTCTGAATTGATCTTTATTACCATAAATCTGTGGTTTGGTGCAGTTTTCTCCCCTTACAATTGTTCATGTCTTTGCTTTTCTGTCCTTACCTAGCTGATCCATCATTTGAACTACACTTTTATACACAGGGTAATGAACCTTTCCCATGGCAACGACCCGGAAGTTCATGCCATGTAAATGCATAGGGTGGCTCTCTCTGACTTGTCTGTCTTCATTTACGGCGACAACTTCAACCACCTGCAAGGCAAATCATACTGGCGTTACTCTTTTCAAAATGACACATGTCAATCACAAATCATTTTGGCCTGCGTTGTTTAGTTAATACGCCATAAATACATGTACCCGCACTTTCCCCCTCATCCGGGTCAAAGGTCTAGGATGTTCCGATTTCTAAAACGTTACGTAAGGACCTAACGTTAACGTAGAAAAGTCGTTGAAAGCTTTTCTTTCTGAATTCTAGACGCTTGGTTTGATGGCTTAACTTCTTGCTTTATAAAAAAATAAAATTTAAGTAGAATTTCTACTGCGTTGATAAGTCCTTCGGAATGTCAAATTTAATAGCGAATCATAACGCTGCTTTGACCACATTTTGCATGGCGGTTTGATGATTTTCTGTATATTAAATAAATCGTTATGTCATTCTGCTGCGCTGTGAAACATACAGGGTTACACCTTTGATGGAAAGAAAACACGGACTTGGCCTTTGACCTACCGTTCCCAAGGCAACGTTTATGATATAAGTACAGTGACAGACGGGTTTGCCGCCGTCCAGATCACATTGCGGCTTCATTTCCAATACGTCTTGATAATTGCATAATGTCGGCTGGCTATCATCTTTGAAAATCAACGGTGTTTTTGGCTCTCTGAATGAAATCCAATCGATGAAATTGTACCTGGCAACGTTGATGGTTCCTCTGACGTAAGACATTTGATTCAAAGCTAAATAGTACGTCACATCCGCTTTATCTGAAGTCATATCGTCGGAAGCTGAATAAGAATTTCAAAGAAGAATTATTCCACTTCTTAGACGCTAACCAATTCAGAAATGCGAATGAACCACGATTTTGATCTTGAAGTAGTAAATGGATGTCGGCTTGATTGATTTTCAGCTTATGCACGACTCCTCAATAAATTCATTTTTAATATCACATGACTACTACTACTTTAAAGCCTTCTGCAAACCCCTCGGTAATTATTCTTATCTGCTATTTCTGCTGGCTATTCTATCGCCACTTTACATTTCTCGTGAACAGCTATGTGGCAGAGTATTTGAGCATAAACAACTGAAAAACACACATTCAAATAGTTTGTTTTATGGTTCTCGTTGGACTTTGTGAACCACCGAAAGCCAACTTGAAGAATAAATGAGTTTCTTTTTTAAAAAAGCAGTTCAAAACAAGATCAACTCCAAATTTCGCATATTCTCCTCGGTAACAGGATCGTTTTTTAAATGTTTCTCCTTACCTAGTGATCTCAAATCAGTGACTGCACGATATATATCGCTTTGTGGTCTATGGGGATCATTCAGTATAATGCCAGTTCCCATGGTTTCGAGGTGCATTCTGGGTATGTAATCTTCTGGCGCGCCTTCGTAGTGTAAAATTGCTTCCGACGAAACGTTGGTACAAACCAGGTCAAACTGGGTTGGATCAATACCAGTAACATGGATCTACCGATGAAACAAAACGATTTATAAATGAGATAGTTATACTGTAAAATGTACTTATTGAACATTTTAGGCGTTGACCCAATGCTCTTTCCCTTGTCATGGAATTTGACTAATTAAAACCATCGTATTTTTGCTAAAGTACAAAGAACAATTGGTATTTCTTATATTTCTTTGAAATAACTCTGACCAATTGCATCACTTGGGTTTAAAGAGCAAACATTAAGGCATAATCTCCAATTTTTTCAAAAATCTTTCTTTGTCGATCGATATAGATATCAGATTTTAATATTTATGCTGCCAATAATCTTATTGAGGTCGAACCACTCGAACAATAAAAAAAAAATACGTATAGAGGCTACAGCGACGAGCAAGTGATTCATAATAGCGTCTATTTCCGAGTTCATTGCAAAAACTATACACACCGAGAATTTGTCCGACGGGTGTTAATCTATATAAACGTATATTGTTCAAGTTCTTGGAAATAGACAATGTCACGTGAATTTTGTCCGCCATTAAGTTGACGTATTTCTTGAACCGCTTAATATTGTAAATCGAAAGGTTTGTTATACATTTGACCAACTATAGTGGAGTGATATTAAAAATATTGCAGAAATAGTTGTACTGGTAGCAAAGTAAACACTCAACCCTCTATGTTGAGTAATGAAAACAGACCGAAATTAACATTCGATTCGTATGAAATCAAGAACTTATGCTCACCCAATAATTATCCACATCCTCGTTTGCCGCTATGACAACATCAAAACGTTCTCCATTGCTCATTCCAAGTTTGTGAACGGGATAAGGTTCTACTGGATTACCGTCAGTGGCGACGACGGTCAACACGTGACTGTCAACTGTCACAAACACTGGGCAATCGCTTATCCCGTTAAAAATGAGACGGAAGCGATAACGGTGTCCTCGCTGGACGGTAAACAGCGCCCTCGGTGTTTGTGTGATACCATCGCCTCCCCCTGCTGCCTTGCCGTTGATCAAAATCGTATCGTCGAGTATTGGTTCGTAGATGTGGGTGCGTTTCATGATAACAGAAATAGCAAGATCGTAGGTCCAGTCTTGAATCAAGAGCGTATGTCCATAGTCGTCGAAATCATAAAACTGCCTCAAAGGGTCGGTCTCCTCTGGTTCACGTACAATGAGGGCGCCATAAGCTCCGTCCGCCCGTTGATAGCCCGTATGTGAGTGCCAAAAATGGGTCCCCGCCGGATCGGCGACAAATTCATACCTCCAATGTTCTCCATGGGGTATTGGGCACTGAGTAATCATAGGAACACCGTCCATAAATGGCGTCCCGTAGTGTCTTTGGAAATGAAAGTGAATGGTAGTGTGCTCTGACGTCATCAGCTTATTCTTCAGGTGAACGACAACGGTGTCGCCATGACATACCTGCACATTTGAGAATTTGAAAGGAAATCTCAGCGTGGACAGAATTTGTATAAAAGAAGCACATTGTCAGATTATTTGTCAAATACTAATCATCAATCACTTCAACCGTGACTTGCAACGTTCAAAAGTAAATAATTGAAGGGAAATCTTATACCAGGGCCTTATTTTGAGGGTTCCGGATGCTAGAATTTGCGTTTTCATTTTGTGGATAAAGGTAAACTTGAAATAACACTGTTGTGATAAGTTATTCGTGTGTTTATATTGAAGCAAAATTTAAATCCTATCTGAGATAATGTAAGTCTGCTGCAAATTAACAATATTTCTTCTTAGAAATCTCATACTTCATTTATGGTCAAATAAATAAGTAAATTTATTTTTACAAAATTTAGTGTCCATAAAATGCTTGACAATGTTATTTTCGATTGCTAACTTCCAATCAACGTGTTCCTGATTTTCATTTGCATTCTCCGGTCAATAGACGAAGAGCATCAGCCCACAGTATAATTCAGCTGATTGACACGTGAATTTGATAATAAGTGCAAAATATAAAATTTATTACCTCGATAGCTGGTCCGGGAATAATGTCATTAACAGCGACCACCGCTCTCTCTACGCCATCTAGTGGCAGACAACGATTGGTTACACAGTCAGTTAGGTTGTAGGGGCAGTTCTTACAAATAGACCCCATAGACATGAAGTAAGCCATGGTAAAGTCGTACTCACAAACTCGTGGCCGTGGTGGGTATTCACACTTTCTACGGCATGGGTGTTCCTCTGTTGTGGTCACTGGCAGCAAAACTAGAGAGAAATAGTGTTTTGGAAAGGTGTAAGGGTTACCCTAAAGATAGACGACAAACGGGCTTGAAGGGAGCTTGCGAACAATACAGACATACATCAAAACTCACAAACACAAACAAACAAACAAACAAACAAACAAACAAACAAAATTTAACAAACAAAAACAGAAGACACGCTAATCATCAGATAGTTGCAGTGCGATCGAGGATGAATTAACAAACCTAGGATCTAAAATGTATCTGAGACAAAATTTACATAGGCGATAAGATTCCCATACAGATTCAATTATAGGCTCATATTTAGCTGTCAGCTGGACATGCAATTGCTATTGAATTTTATTTAATATATCTCCTGCGAACTATGATATACCTCACTTCTAACTTGACTAAAATTAAACCTATTTTAAGTGTCATGTTGTAATGTATTGGTATTCTTTCTGTGAAACATTGAAAGCTCCACTAGGTTTAATTGTTGATGGGTTGGAGTTGTGTCATTACAAAATGAAAGTGTGAAATGTCCTAACGTAATTATTTTAGTCTCTCGTTGAATCTCTTTCCTCGAAATTAACATTTCATATTATCTTACAATATTTTTAGTATCATTGTAGCTGATACTACCGTGAGTTTCAATCTAACAATCATATAGACTCAGTTATATTGCAAATAAGATTAAGCTCTAATGTAAGACAACTTATGTCGCCGCCATTTTGATAAATATCTTGTGAAAACGTAGAATGAATAGCAAGCTGGCTCTAATACAATCTGTACCAACTTAATCATGGCCCATCTTAATTTCCGTTTTACAATTGAACGAGTAGTAAATCAAATATGACTTAGAAACGGAAGACATTTTGTCTTTGAGATTATGATAGCTACTAATTCAGTATCATGAAGTTGAAATATCACTCACCTGAAACCCAAACGATGACTATCAAGCAGTTGTGTAGAGATAGCCATGTTCCGTCCCTTGCCATTACGTTGAGTTGCCAGCAATGGTGATGACACATCACAGTACCCTGTATTAAAACCGGTATTTGACTAAAGACTGCCCGCAAATATTTTACATTTCCGAGTTCAATCAATGAATGGCTTAATTGTTAGTCCGGTGTATTTGTTACGTTGCCAGAGTGATCACACTCTAGGTCAGTGGTACGTAATGTAATCAAGGTTCACGAAAATTTGAGGGCGCCATTCGTAAACACTCTAATTCGTATGAAGTTAGTTTTTCGGGACATTCCCCGGGCGTTTATAGTCCATGGATTTACTCAGTTTTGTTTGCGATCAAACTATGGATACACGTTCGAGGGAAAACTTTGACAGCATGTATATTTGTCTATTTATCACACAAAACTTAATTTACACAACCAAATGCGATTAAAGTATCGCAAAACTGATATAAACAACATTAAAATCGATGTGGTCAACGATTTTGGAATTGCATTGAAATAAACTCCGTCTACAAAAGTTGAAACATTGTCTAGCAGGAGGTCAGACGCCGGTGCCGGTGTTTGTGGATTGGGTGGTGTTGTATTGACTTAGTCTGACCTCCTGCTAAACAATGTTTTAACTTTTTGTAGACGGAGTTTATTCCTCTATTAACGCCTAGATGATAACTGCACCTGATAGTGTGATATGATACAGTCTTTGCTCATAAAATGTTATTAAAAATCGTTGACCGAATCGATTTTAGTGTTGTACAACATCAATTGTTCTTATCAGTTTTTCGATACACTAAAATGCATTTGGTTGTAATTCATTTATATCAGAAATGTTTGTATAGCGCCAAAATCCAAGAATAGTGTTTTGCAATCGTATGATAGTTGATTTAATTCAATGTTTTTGATCCTGATACAGAAAATATGGAATCTTTCCAAAGTGTTTGTATACATAAACCCGGAACAACGTACAAGGAATGAATTGACTCGAAACAACGAATCACCAACTTGAAAACTCTCGTCACTACTATTGTAAGGTTGACCACAAAATGTTAGGTGTATTGTCAATTTTCTGGAAATTCTGAATATTTTCAATATATCTCAATAGTTTTCCAACAATGATTTTTTCCAAGGGGGAAATAGATGTGCAGTTCTAATTAAAAATCAAGCACAGTGACAGAAATTTCTAAGACAACAATATCTTTCAAGGGATCATTAGTGAATCATGATGCAGACTGTGTTTTCTACATACAATCTTAGGGACTGAAAATTCTGCATTGCCAATTGATAGACTCACGCCTTAGAAATTTTTAACTTTCAAGATGTTAGTATTTTTTTGTTTACAGATAACATTTTGTCTTTAGTTGTATTTACTTAATCTTATGCGTGTGAAGTTGACAGTCTTGCATCATTTTTACGGCTATAAAATTTTAGGCCAAAATTTATATTAGATCAAAAAGACCGAATTTGCATTATTTTTCTAAACCCCCATAAGATTGCACTGTCACACCTAAATAATTCAGCCACGTGTTGACACTTAAAACACGATGGCTCTACTTAATACCAGTCAGTCGTCAATTTATCAGTCTTCATGAAGTGATTTTCTGTGTGGCGTCAACATACTTGCACTGCTATTCTGCCAACATGGGCCAGGAGCTTGGTGGGGACATTTTGAGGAAAGCGCTCGCCGATGCCAACATGTCCAAAAAGTTGCTATATGAAGGTTTAACGAGACAAAATCACACAGGATGCATGAGAACAGTTTGAGCCAATGCTCGCGTGTATCCTTTGCGATATTTTTTCAATGACCTTAAGGCGATACCGAAGGATTCAAAGTGCGCGTTGGTTGCTATCGCAAACGCGCACTTTTGCACGTGCAAAATCTTACCGTTCCGTTGTTTTCTATGGATTTTCGACTCCTGGTATTTTTAAAATACTCAAAATCTTTCAACTCTTTTAATTGTAAACCAATCTAGCTGACTTGTGGTAGGATTATTGAAGTCTGACATGAGAATATAGATAAGCATGCATTTCTAAAAATTCTGGACCGTTTATGAGATATCGCCATAAAACCCTTCAAAATTTTCACAAAATCACACAGTAGAAGTTTTCCTGTTCAAAAATTAGTTGTACTTGAACAGATAACGTAATCCATGCTAGGGGCTCTAAACAAGTATCTCATGTGTTACATTCTGAAATTTTGGAAAATTTGGTGCAAATTTGTAGGAGCTGAAACGTTTCAAAGTAGAGCTGTGAAAATTTGTATATGTGTCACGTAACTGACCAATCGCACGACAAACCTGCGTCTTTTGGAATCGTATGGTTCTGCAAATCTTTATTATGCAAAGAAAACCAAGAAAGCTTTGTATTTTGATTGATTTTGGAAATTACCCTCAGCAACCGTTCATTAGCAATTTGAATCCTTCGGTATCGCCTTAATATTGTGCATCTTACATTAGTGATCAGTGACAGGGGCGTCAAATGAGCTGAGCATTGACCGCTTTCGTGCAATGCCAACTATTCTCAGGATAGCCTGTGAACTACACGTGGGCGCCTCATTTATTCTGCCAATCGTCACATGGGTCCCTTGAAACCGTTCTACAGTGCAGTGTAAGCACGGAGGTAGCCGCAGAATGCACTGCAAATAGGGGGGGGGGGGAGGAAACGGTATGTTAATGAACAGGCGTTCCATCACGACTTTCGGTTGAAGCAAAATAGCAAAATTGTATTGTTTTCAATGACGGGTATTTCAATAATTCCCGTTTCGTTGGTGTGCGTCTTTTGAATTGCGATACCCGACATCGTTTTAATGAATCATTGCTACGCTCATACACTCATAATTGTGACACACCCCCGAAAGCGAGGTGCTCAGTCATATGTCTTGTTTCAGCTGGTGAGGCATGCGCATTGCGGCCAATATTTCAGAAACTATTATGGTTGCTCCCCGATTTTGCCGCCGATTTCTCCACTCCGACTAGTCATATCGTGGTCACATCGTTAAGGTAAGAATCCGCCTCAAGGACAAATAATAGAACTAGCATTTATTAACTTTAGCTCTCAATCTTTTACAACAAATTATATTGTCTACCTTTCGCATTGGGGTGCCATTATGGACCTTATGGTGTTAAGTTTCACTGGCTTAGTTCTGTGAATATGAAAATTTCTAATGCCTAATAGAGATAACACAGGGAAGGCGGTCATTTATTTCAAATGTCGCTAAATATGGCTATATGTTTTCTCTGGTACCAGATTTTGCACGGTGACCCCTCCCCTGATTTTTATTCTTTGTTTCTACAGAGACTTGTTTAAAGTTTCCTAACGGCAAGTTTGAATAAAAGTTTGTCTCCTTCAATTTCGAGACACTGACTAGCTAGAGTTTCAAAATCACCCTGTGTAGCCTAGACCGATGGTCAAATATTATGGACAGTCAAAAACGCTGCTAAAAACGAGTGTTCGCAAACGGTGTCTTGACTGTCAGATGATCGGTGTTTGTTTTTTCTTTCGTAATCGCGAATACTGGAAACGTGGACACATCTTCTATTTGCAGCCCAGCCTGTAACGGACGGATGAGCCGAAGGTGTGAATTGGTCGTTTCGGCCGGGGGTTGGGGGAGGCGCTGTTGATGTGAAGGGCTAGCCCAATAGCATGTCACGATATCGATGAATTGGCCGTGGAAGCCTGTGTACCTGCCAGAGGGGTAACGAGAAGGTTCGTGATATGGAACGGAAAAGCTGATGGATTTTCAAAAAGCCTTTTGTTTCTCACACATTGTGTCATCGTGTTTAGATTTTTATCTGAAAAAAATAGTATATAGGCAAAACAACTCTGATGCTTTTTCCTGTGGTATTTTCAGACCTGCCTCGTACCTTCGTCACTAGTGAAAACCCATTCGGTACATCTGAAGGTGTGACATCACTTTAAATAGAGTTGACATTTGTCGCCCTTCCAATGTTTGTCGAATTTGCAACTTGTTATTTCCGCTCAGCGCCCGCATGGTCGATGAAAGAACAGTTTTGCTCTGGTAAACTCTGGTGTCACCATCCCTCCAAACTACCATTTCACGGTTGATCTATTGACCTTAACAACTTTGCAGACCTGAAGAAGTTGTGTCTCCCAAAGTGCGAAGCGTGTCTTAGCACATCTAGTAGACCTTGCTGTCATTACGACATGTTTTTAGAAGACGCTACCGTCGTGCTGACATACAAAAGCCTCTGCCCGCCTATCTGCCCGCCCTACATTCACGGCTGACATTTTGGCCTCACGAGCTTCCAAGTGCTACACAAACAAGACATAGGTTCGAGCGAGTCGATGGGAAATATGACTTCAAGAGAAAAATTAGTTTCCGAGTGTTATTTTTTTGATACACCGCATAGAAATGTTTAACAATCCCGTTGTATTTTACTGTGTACTCCAAATTTCAGCTTTTAAGGTAGTACGCTCTTCGACATTGAAAGACCCACACTTTTGCTCACCTTTTTCCTCCAGGAAATGTAAACATCCCATTTCGAAATCAAGAATAAAAATCAGGGGTCACCATGCAAAATACTGTAATTTAGAAAATAATCACTCAATATTTATCGTCACTCGAAATTCAAAATGGCCGCCTACCCAGTGTTAACTCTATGGAGAAAACAACTTTTTTGATTTTCATAAAAACATTATTTACTAAATGAGACTCGAGATGAGCCCTAATAACTGGTAGACCTAATCAGCACTGTAAGAATATTAGGATACGAATAATTGTTCCCCAGGTGCATTATATATACTACCTTAAAGAAGTAGGCCGGGTAAATGCTTAAAGCTGCCACTTTTTGATATTTATTGACCTAAGAATATTATACAGCTTTGTCAGTTATACTTTTACTTCTAACAATTGCTCAAAGAAATGTTTTTCTTTTCATTGATATCCTGAAACAACAACTGACCAGGAAGGTGGCACACTCTCGCACCAGCGTCCCGGTTGGTCATACGCTAAGGAAGCTAAAGGGGGGAAATGGTAGCAATACAAGACAATGTTACCTCTGGCAACTTGGCGGCTTTGGTATGTATTCTGAGATTTAAACCGCGTAAAACTTCTTCATGCAATCACAAGCACTAATAGCGTGTGATCTCCGCTATCGATAAATCAATACCCGCATGCTCTCGTTAAACTTAAGAAGAAGGTTGCGGGGCGTGTAGTCGCTATTCACAATCATGGCTCTATTGTAACGGACCTGCGTAGTAGGGTCGAGAAAAATGTCAGTTTACTGTGTACACTGTGACCTTGGTTACAGAATGGTTATAATGATGTCACCACCAAATAACTTCAAAGGCACGAAACCCTTGAGCCTTGATTTGCACTCCAAATGTATGTTTTGTTACCATGGCAACACTCCGATTGAAACAAGGCGATGACCTTAAATATTCTCTTGATACCTTTAAAACCTCCGAAAGCCCTGTTTGCTCATTCTGGAGATATCAGTTTGGAAAGTCCATACCCCGACCCATAAACGTGAGAATTTCTGATTTTTTTTCAGTAATGGAGAGAAATGTGGGCGTTCAGTTTTAGCGGTGTCACAGGTATGACTGTTGTGTTCAAAATTACACGTTTTGTGCCGTAATCACGCTAAGGTGAGACCGACCAATAACGGGGCAAGACCACATTTCAACGACATGAACTTATATCCCTTAAGACTAGAGGGATGCTTGAGCAATTTGCCAATAATTCAGGAAGAACCTGCAATAAGAAAGCAGACAGAGCGCCATTATGTTTAACGAAAACAACCAGATCATTCCAATTATGGATATAGCCTCTACATGATAAAAAAATATAAAAAATTGGAAATGTTTATTTCAATCAAAAGATATACCTTTAGCCATAGACGGGACGGGAGAACTTGATTAGAAAACAGGAGTAATACCAATGCATATAAGTTTAAACTTTGAAAACAAAACTCAAAAAACTGAAGGTTGATGGATAATTCGAAAGTCCTCATCAGAAGGATATAAGCCTTACTTCCAACACAATGCAAACAGTGCATAATTAGTTTTCAAAACATTTAGAATAGAAGCAAACGACAAAAAAAGAAACCTTAAAATGTTTTATGTTATTTATACTGATTACTCAGTATTTAAAGCGTTGACATTTTGGGGTTTTCTGTATAAATGGCAATTTTCTTGACCTTCACTGCATTTCATGGATATTCAGCTTGAGGTAATATGCGCCTCGAAATTGAAAGACTCAAGCTTTTGCTCAATATTCCGATAGGAATTCCCTTTCGAAATTAAAAGGCAAAATTAAGGGTCGCCGTGCAGGTACTAAATTGGTTTTGGTACTAGAGAACATAATCCCATATTATTTAAAATCAAAGGCCTTCCCCAAGATTTGTTCCCCAAGATTTTGTTTTACTCCACTGGTAGGGACACGACCTATATCCAATTTCCGCTTGCCGAGTGAGGAGCATCACATAGGTGTTTGTGTCTTGTTTACAGTGGTTGCCATGGTGACATAGTTAACAAGACTGTCACTCGGAGGGTGAGTGACCAGTTTCGGGACAAAGACCATTTGAAACTGAACACGAGATCATTGTGCTAGAGAAAAAAAAACACCTACCATTTACTGATATTTAAAATTCAAAATGGCTGCCATCCCTGTGTAATTCTATGGAGACAAAAATCGATTTTCGAAAAACTTAGAAGATAAAAGTTTATTTTGCCCGAAGAGCTTCAAAATGAACCTCTCAATTAGAGCTCAATTAGATCAGAGTAGAACAGTAAAACATCCAGATTACGAATGTCTGTCCCCAAGGCGCATTCCGCTGTAAGAATGACAACAAAATGCATTTCCAATCACTGTATGCGTTCATTGTACACTCAGTGTTTTGCCTAATGTTGCTTTTTCGGTCAGTAGTGAGTGTGTAACCATAGCTGAAGGACGGTTCAGACTGCCCCCCTGAATTACCATGAACTGTCACCGCTACTTACACAATATATGACCACTATTATGTGCAGCAGAATTCTAAACATTAAAACAGAATTTACTACTACCCGGACCTGTTTTACAAAGAAACAGGACATGTTTGATAGCGGTGAATATTAGATTTGGGTCCGAACGTCCTGCAGAGATAATGTAAAACACAGCGAAAATGCATCAAAATTCTCAAATTAGTACAAAGTAAACAATATTTTGCTTAAAACATAAAATTTTAAATAGAAAGCAACACAAGAACAAGATGTTAAAATTTCTGATAACTGACTTGTCTACATGCGACTGCTTGATGTTAAATTGGTTAAAAATCCTCACTGGCTTCACTCCACCCTCATGACAAAATCTTGTTTATTTTACTCTCGTAAAAACGAAAGTGATGATCGTCTAAACTATGATTCCATGTCTTATCTAGCGTGATTATTGTATACAACAATGTTGATTGCCCGGCCAGGCGTTTCCAGTACTTGTGTTTCCGTTGTTGTAAACATTGGTCGTTTAGTGTTGGGAGGGGGTTGGGGGACAAACTTGTGCAGTTGTCGCATGTAAACCGATGCAGATCAATGCTATGCTTTTTTCTGTCGCTGTGCTATATGTCATTGTAATTTATTTACGTTTCACGTAAATGTACACCAATACCATTGAGATGACAACCCTACATGTGCTACGATTTAAGTATTATCATCGTATCCGTCCATTCATGTCATACACGTCAATGATTTTTATGATTTTTCATTCAATTAAAAGATAAATAAGCTCACAAGCCTAGGCCGGTTCTAACTCAGTCACGTTGTGTTGTCAATGTGACACAGAGGCTATCATCTACATCTCCCACCAAAATGTATTCTAATATTTCACTCTCGAAAGAAATTTCTAACTTTTAATAAAATATCAGCTGTTATCACTCCGTAAGTATGATCTTCCGATCATTGTGTACAACAAAATTCAATGACCGCCTAGGAGTTTCAGTATTTGTTTTTTGTTGATCAAACATTTCTATAGGGATGACCCAGAAAGATACTGACCAACGTGTTGTGTGTCTGCGTCTCACGTTTTGCATGGACTACGTCATATATGTGGTATAGGGTTCATACTGCACATTGACGGCGCAAATATAATGATCTCATTGGTCAAGATGTGAAAATAACCATGCTATATTCGCAAAATAGCGCGGCTGTAACACATGAAAGCTCTTGTCTGGAGGAAATATCTTCTTTTAATGTTCACGCCAGAATGTCAGTATACTGTTATGATTAAGTAGCCTAAGTGCCTGCTCCAGCAATGGGTATACCACTCGATTTTGGACTAGTTCACCCAAAATATGCACTTGGTATCCGTCATGCATATATGTCGTGAACTGATAACATACTCATGGTATAAAGTCGCTCTGTCTAGTTTGTTGCTTAGGTATAGCTTTGCAAACATTTGTTATCTTAAGAAACACCTTTTTCAGTTATCTTACCCACTGAGAAAACCCCTTCACGACAAGTACCCGGAAGTGTGATATTTTATTTTTACCTCAAGCGAGGACCGGAGCGATTCTACTTTCAGTATTTCTCACGCATGCAGTAAAATTTAAACAAAAGTTGACGTTTTCCTTAGATCAGCGTTTTATCATCAAGGTGTTTTAAGATTGTAAAATTTGTGTCTGTAGCTTTTAAAATTGATAAGTGAAATTGCATATCAATGCAAAAAAGCAGGCCAAAGCTTCTTCAGTCCAGATTAAATGCTGTTCTGACTAAAAGACAAAAAGAGAGATGAAGCAAAACACTGTGGGTGGAGAAAGTCTCCGCTGAAGGCCTAGTCTTCAGTGTTTGGAACCGCATGCAAAGTTTGCAATGCTAACATTGTAAAGCGTCACTGAACAATCATTTCCCACCATTACAGAAGCATTCTCTTCAGAACAAACTATAAGTTTCCAGACGTAAGTTTGTTGATGTAAACATAAGTAGCATGGATACATGGCCCAACATGAGCAGTTCGTGCATAACCTGACCAAAAACGATAATGGCCCGCTAGTGGCTTGTCAAGAACGTTTCACTTATGCATTGCAGAACAATTCATAAAAGCAGGCCAGATTACACTACAGCCATAGTTACACTCTCCACTGGCCGAAAAAGGAAAGACGAAGAAAAACACCAGTGTACAGAATATTTGTGTCGAACGCATTCTTTGACTGGAGAGGCATTTTTGATTTCATCATCCAGAAACATTGAACACATTGTATAAAGGTGAAGCTCAACCTGTTAATTTTCTTTCATTTCAAATGGTTCCCTTTTACGATCATATTGTGAAATAATTAAAAACAAACG
>LD343366.1:126496-143512 GCA_001465055.1 Ptychodera flava
GCGACTGGCAGTACGATGCCATCTCGTCGTATTTTTCGCATAATCTCGTGTAATTATCAACCACAAACAAAGCCTCAAAAAAGTTTAACACCTTTGACGCTCATTTTAATATGAAAAGCCAATAGTCTACCGAGACGACCATGGAACAAAAGGCATGCAAGTGCTATCAAAACAATCAACAGGAAACTGAAGTCACTTTACGTTACACACACTTCTAAAGCGATGGCAAAATGGGAGAGAATATTACTTCTATACACTCGCTAATTCCGGTGACATTAAGATTATCGGATATCGAATGCCTTTGTGCTCTCACAAACATTAGGCTTTGCAATTCGAACCATTACCTTGGTCAAATCAAGGCAAAGTTTAATGATCAGTACTGACTGTGAAGGTTTACGGTAGAAAAACTTCCTTTATCAAACGTGAAAAGCATGTTTAGTAAAGTATGCAAGGGTTACAGCCGAAAGCTCAAACACAGAAACATTTACACATATTCTTTATAAACGCAGAAAAGTGAATCATTAAAATGAGAGTTTTCTAAGGGTAAACAAAAACAGGAAATAAGCAAAGCAAAATCATTTCTCATTATTTTTCATCACATTTAGATCGCGACGTCTTCAAGGGTCACACAGCCAGAATAAACTTCTCGGTTGACTTCGGCAAACATCGGAGGACGGGACATTTTTATCTGCAACTTGCTGTGAAAATTGCGGACACAGTGAGACAGGTCGACGTTGAAATCAAGATAAACGATGCCGAAGAAGCAAGAGATAGCCGGGACGAGAGATTTCGCCGACGTTTTGACATACACCCAGGAACGTTGCATGCCGGTTGGTGGGTCATCGACCTCTACGACGAAATGAGGAATGTCCATTGCGATGTGAAGAGAAACGTCACTGTCAAAATCTATGTCAGTAGTACTGATGCTCCATTCTCTGAAAGAAGTACAACCATACACGATGGAAAGGTGAGTATTTCAATGATGGCAGAATGGTCGCCAGATCATTATTATCGTTTCATTATGTGACTTGATATTGACGCATTTATAACAGTACAATATGTTTGCTCCTGCTTCATTCCATGCTTAAGAATAAAGTTATGTATTTGTAAGGGATGCTACGGACAGGTGCAGATCTAGATAATCAACAATGTTCCTAAACGTGTTTTCATTATTTTCGTTTGCCAATTGCTTTGGAACATACAATATAAAGTTATTCACAAAATACAGGACAGTACCAGAAAGTGCCATACGAAAAAATCGCGGTATTTTGTGAGTAACCCTATTATTACATCCCTTTACATAGTCGAATTTATGAGAAAAGTCTTAAGTATAGCGTTTCAAACGTGCCCTGTCATAACCTGCGTCGCGCGATCGCATGCAGACTGGGAACACGTTCAGCGCGTCCACCAAGAGAATGTAAACACCGCGCGACCTCCAGTGCACAAGCAGAAACTGTAATTCAGCGGGGATATTTCACACAAATTCAAACGGTTTGGACTGCGCATCGCTCACAGCGTGATTTAGTGATGGCTAGATTATATTTCAATTTGAAAAAAGAAGAATAGCGGATCTTGTCCTGTTTTCACATAATACTGAATGATCACACATCAAAATCAAATAGCCCCCACGAAACCTAAAGTTATTTGATTCCGCGTCAACCTTTAATGGTAACTTTTGCAAATAAAGCTGTCACCGAAGAAATTATTTGTACAAACTAAACGAGCTTTATATCTCTCTGACTTACCTTTTTTGCAACGCCATGCAAACCTGGACGTATATGCGCCCTCGATTTCAACACAGCGGAGTGTGGCAGCGAAGAGAGCTTGCGTTTCTAGTTTGAAATTCGTAATGACTCTGCCGCTGGCTGCGCCCTTGTTGCACATGAAAAAGGGTCCAGTATGCACTGTTCCATCCATCGCTGCCATTAGGTAGCTTTATCGAACAATCTCATTGGTGAGTAGTTTCTCGAGCAATGCAAAACTCCTTCCGTGATAAGTGTACATGTATATCCTGTATAAGACGTTCTTTCTATGGTTTTCCATATCAAGGCTAAGCACATCGTTAGCTCATCTTTGTTGTAATTTCTCTACAACAAAATATGCCGATGTTGTTGACGTCATCAACATTGTCGGCTTGAGCGGAGCAGTTTTGATAATGTCCCGTGACTCAATAGGGAGTGTGACTCCGAGTCACCAGAATTTCGACAAAGATTGCCACCGTATACGTCACCCTTATCGTGAGCAAATCGAAGCTAGCGGCAGAGGGGAGAGGGAACAAGAGTGTGTGTGCGTGTGCCTGCGAGAGAGAGAGGAAGAGAGAGAGAGAGAGAGAGAGAGAGAGAGAGAGAGAGAGAGAGAGAGAAAGAGAGAGTATTGATTTTATCACCCAGAAAATTTTACGTACGAACGTATATGCGTGCGTACATGCGTGCGTACATACACATACATACAAACATACATACATACATACATACATACATACATACATACATACATACATAAATACGTACGTACGTACGTACGTACGTAAGTACGTACATACATACATACATACATACATACATACATACATACATACATACATACATACATACATACATACATACATACATACATACATACATGGATATGTTTATTCACACATTCGTATCTTAAATGGACATAGGTATAAAGACGGATAAATATAGATCCTAGCAATCTTTGTAATCTTGTTACAGGTTATACTTATCGAAAAGTGTGCCAAGCCTAACAGTACGTCATCAACTGAAAGCGTTCGGACGGAGATACATAACCGGTGTATTTGTCACACAAGTCCTCCAGTGATCATTGAAACGGCAACCATCTTCCCAAGTCAACTTGGCAAGGTCCTACACCCTGACACATTTGAAACAAGGTTTTGTTACGTCATTGCTGTGCTCAGTAGCTCTTCTCAAAGTGAGGCAAATTGTGAAGACAAAATCTGCCTTCCAAGCGAAAATGATGATCTGGTTGTAAGTGTTGAGCCGGCGAACTTACCTCAATCCTTTCGTATGACCCTTGGTGGTGTTATCGTCAAATCGTGTGTGCTTCATGACGATACACACCAGCAAGAAGAATCGTAACGGGTCAATGATAAATCATAAACGCCAATGCAGGTCTTGATCTTGAATTTACATATCACAATTGATATTCAAACACAAACCCATCACAGGAAATTCTCCTGTTCATCCATTGTTTGACTACCTTCATCATTTATAATTCAAATATGAAATTGTTTTCGTCCAGACTTCGTAAACATCCTCGTAAAATGTAAGACAGATACTGGTCTAAATATCTGCACTTCTAGTCCAGAATGTTCTAGACTATATTGGACTAATTAAACACTCACAATCATAACAACTGGAAAATATGACACTCAAGCATAGAATTGAGTAAACCTTTGTTGTCAATAATCCCACATACATTGACGAGATAATATCATTACCCATACACAATTTGGAATGCATAACAACCCTACAAAGCGACCCATGTAGAAGCATTCATGTAACAACACACATACTTCCAAAGTAGCATTTTACTGGTTTACTTAATTTCTCTAACATTTATGAATATCTTAAAATCGAAAAAATAACCTAATTCCATCCTGATGGCCTATAATATACCGTTGAGATTATGCTATGTAAGAAAACTTGTTCTCCGGCAAATCATAGAATTCTTGACTAATGTGCCTGTTCATTGTTTTGGATACATGCGCAGTTATCTTTCAGTTCCAATTCAAGTGTGGCAATACTTTACTTCACTGTAAAGCGCCACCAGTATTCAGTGTATCATTCAACTCACCCACTTCGAGAAGGCAATTCGACCCAAAATCAGGGTTTTGGCACCAGACTGGAATGGGTTTCATACGATATGACAATTTCAACACAGTGTTAAACCCTTCATATCTGGTAAAATGCGAGAAAGGAACGTCTAGTCTAGCGCAAATTATGGTAATTTTTTGACTTTGTGAAAATGACCGTATATCTTCGAAAAAAGAGACATTTTTCGACTGTACCATCGACGAAGCTCTACGCCTCTATGAGCGGTCACAATAGTTTATGTTATTGGTCACTTGATGATCAGTGGGCAAGTTTAGTCACCGACGCTGCCTGCATACAAACTTTTTAACGGACCGGGGGAATACGGTCTGTTTTTGGTCTACACATTGGTAGCTGTATGTCGTTAGCAGGAAACAATGAAGTTGGCACCATCGCGAACCAAAAGCTAACCTCAAAGTCTTAAAGGTCTGACATTCTCTGTCTACATAACGGTCAAGGAACAGTAAATATCAGGGCGATAGTCACGCCAGCACCGACGAGATAGGAACAACACTCGTAAAACTTTTTTCTAGTGCTAAAACGGGCCCCTCGTCAAGCATAGGAGGGTTCAAATAGCATCTCCCGCTCATCGAGCAAGCAATAGTTACAGAAGAGAGCAAATATTGCTTTTATATAACTTCCCACATGTTATTAGAGCATTTGGCTAGCTCTGTTGCGAGAGTAATCGAGACCAGTAAAATTATTAATTGAAACAACGATATCTCAATTACAAGTCGATATGCATACAAACCATACTGCCAACAAATGCACTTAGACGCTAAGTATGTTGTACGAGGATGTTAACCAAGTCTGGACGGAAACAAGAATATATTTGAATTATATTAATAATGATGAAGGTGTCAAATACTTAATGAATGGACATGAGAATTTCACTTGGTGGGTTTGCATTTTAATATTAATTGTGATATGTAAATTCAAGATGAAGAACTGCATTGACGCTTATGAATTATTATTTTATCTTTAATTAAGATCTATTGTATGATCAAAACCTCGCCTAATATATAACGTTACAATCCAAAGTGATAGGAAGGAGAAATACAACAGACAAAGAGAGAGGAATACAAAGGACAGGACTGAATGACAGACAAGTAGCCCAAGACATTCAGACAATGGAAGAAGCTTACCTTGGGCAATGGCATATGTGAAGTTTGTCTACCGAAAAATAAAGTCTACATGGTAGCGACGAACTCTGAACGTCTCGTGTGGCCAATACTTTGTAGATTCCCAAAACCTCACAATAGGCGTCCAAGACGAGTATACGAGATACATAACCTTTATGCGAATAGTAAAAGCACTTCACCAAATCAGCGTAGTCACATTTTGTTGTACGCGTAGTTTCCACTGTCATATACCGGAGTAGGCGTGCTATGTCACATACTTCGCATCAAAGTGCTCGGTCCAGGATGCCGAATTTCCGTCGACGACGATCGTTTGGTATTTCGGGCCATTTTAATGCTAAAAGTACGGAGAAAATGATTCAAATGTCATGATAAACACAAATGTTGATAAACTATAATAGAAATTATTCGATTTGTGTACAATCTCTCCATAGAGCACTCGCTCATCAGTGGCTTGTGCTATATGTCGCGCATCAGTCTGATCGCGTGTATATCCGTCTGTAGCTAAGGTTAATTGCTTAAGGTAGAACGCGCCTCAGGGACAGATATCCGGACTTTCAAACTTTCAAAATTCTTTACTGATATACCACTTGTGGGGGTTCATTTTGAAGCTTTTGGTGTAATGAAACTTTTCACCGGCTCAGTTTTTCGAAATTTGAAAATTATATTTTTTCCACAGGATTAACAGAACGGCGGCCATTTTGAATTTTAAACATCGTTAAATCTTGAGTTATACGTTTCTCTAGTACCAAAATTTGCACGGCGACCCCCGATTTTTATTATTGATTCTGAAAGAGAATGGTTGAAAGACTCGTTAAGCCAGGTGTGAGCAAAAGTTTAAGTCTTTCACTTTCGAGGCGCATACTACCTTAAATAAGCCTTGACAGTTATAAGAAATTTGGCAGGTAGCAATTAAGTTGGAGAAATGCAATTCGTTGTCTTTCGTCACCGCATGCGTTTTTTTGGAGTTTTCTTTATGAAAACTGCATATTTGAGAATGAGACTTTACAGCTTAGCTCAGGCTTTTCTGCCGACAAAACTTTGTACACAAACTTTGTAAAATGCACCTTAGAATCACGCATGCGTACACTTAGGATGATAATGATTTGATTTACCAGGTATTTGCATGAATTCAAAATGTCTCTTATATGCAGACGACGCTAAAATCTTTAGACCTATTAAAAACTACTTCAAATTGTTTAAAACTTCAAAAAGATATTGATAGAGTCGTCATCTGGTGTCGATCCTGGAAACTCGATATAAATTTCAAAAAGTGTTCTGTGATCTCTTTTACCAACAAGAGGTTTTTAATTGATTTTGACTATTATATTTTAGAAACCATTCTTAATGACAAAGTTAAAGATTTTGGAGTTCCTTTAACCTCAAACTTAAGTTTTTCAGATCATATCTCTTTTATCGTTTAGAATGTTGGGTTTTATTAGACGAAACTCTCAAAATTTTACTCAGGTTGAAACTTTTAAATCTCTTTATACTTCTCTTGTAAGAAGCTGTCTCGAGTATGGTTCTGTTGTCTGGAACCCTTGGCAAAAATCTGATATGAACTTACTTGAAAATATTCAACGTAAATTCATAAGATATTTGTGTTTAAAAACTAAAATTTCAAATCATGCTGACCAGTACTAAGCTCTCTGTACCGTTTTTAACTCACCAACTTTGAAGCAACGTCGCTCTGGTCTTGATATGATGTTTTTTACACAAGTGTACAACTGGGTTTTATTATTTACCGGATGTTTTATCAAATCTATGCTTTAATGCACCTGGCAAAATTTAGCCCACCTGTCCTACATTCAGACCACCTCGTAGCAGTAGCAGTGTTTTTAAATTTTCTCCATTCAACAGATGTATGAGCAATTTTAATGAATTGGTTCGTCATAATGATATTGATATTTTTAGTGATTCATGTTGTATTTTAATGGTTGTTCTTGTTGTTTGCTTTATTTTTATTGTCTGTTTGTGTCCTACACTTGATTTTATTTTTGTAAATACGTTTTGTTTGGTGCTGGCTTGTTCAGTGTTTCTTAACTGTTTTTTTGAGCTTTTGAGGAATCTGTAAATGAGACTTGATCCCGTACGATTTCCGAATAAATAAATAAATAAAATAAATAAACAAAATGATACATTGAACTGCAAGTTATGGAGGTGAGGAAAAAGTTTCTGCTTTGACTTTCAAATGTGTATTAATATATCTTGTAAACAATCGAGTGAATTTAAAAATTGCCTGTGCAGAATTTTCTGTAGATTTTTCAAAGGACCTACCCGCCTTCCTTTAATTATATATTTAAGTGGACGCAAACCACAGAATTTAATTATTCTGGCCTAGGAGTACATTACACATATTTTCTTTGTATGTTGAAAGGTCAATACATGACAGTACGGCATGTCCTCGAAGAATTACTGCAGCTTCAACCAAGAAAAAGCAAAAACCACGTCAAAATGTCTAATATGCATAGAATCTCTTAATTATCTTGGCGCATTAATTTAGACCAATGTCAGCAATTTTTGTTCTTCTTAAATAAATGAAATGTAAAAAAATTAAAATAGGCCAGTGTGGAACTAAGGGTAGAAACAGGTCACTAGTACGCATCAGTGTACAGTTTTTACAGTATTATCTTGATGCATTTTACCGCTGTGTCATGTACATAGTCCTGATACGTTTTCATTTTCGTGGTTGTTGCGGCTTGTCATATTATCTTGTGATCTCCAAAGGAATGATAATAACATGCAGGTTCGTGACTCGCAGGTGCTCTCTCAAGTTCTTTACCTTTCCTTTTTATCCCAGCACAAAGATTCCTATCTTTTCTGTATTTCGATACTTTTCGTCAAATAAACCAAATCAGAACAGGTTTCGGCAACAGTGTTGCAATATTAGACCCAGCATGAAAGACATGTGTATGTTTTGGCCGTAAGGTAGCACACGTCGCGAAATTGAAAGACCTAAACTTTTGTTCAGATTGTGCTCATCAAGGAAGTTTTCAATCATTAACTTTCAAAATCGGGAATAAACTCGATTGTCACCGTATTGACTCTGGTACTATGGAAGCAATTAAATTTACTGATATTTGGACATTAAAAACAGGCTCCTTCCCTATGTTAAGTGTACTTTCTAAAATACTTTTTATTTCAGATTTTCTCAAAAATAAGGCACAAAAACTGTATTCGTTGCAAAAGCTTCAGCTCCAAAATAAACCCACACAGGCATATACTGTGAGAGTCCGCGTATCTGTTCTAGAGGAGCATTGTAACTTAATGCACGGACGATTGTTTTAAAAGGACTGATTCATGAACCGTAGCCGGGCCTGACAAACATCGTAATAAACATGTCAAAATGTGGGTTACACTGCTGATAGGACAGTGACCCAGTTTGTATGAGTGGTTGAATCTTGCATACATTCCAACTATGCGCTACGTAATCAGTAGCACTCTTGCATGATACCACTGCTGAGCTCAACTATTTTCGCAATGTCCGGGGACATCGGTTTTGTTTGGGCGCTTCAAAAATACAGAATATAATACCGAGTCCTTGTCCCTCCCAGCTGTGCCAAACGGAGCTCTCCGTGGCAGGGTAGCCTGCGTGTATGCGGGTCATCAAAATGTCAACCCCGCCACGGAGTTGACCTTTTGATGACCCGCACGTCCTTCTGTCCGATGACATTAATTTACAGAGTAACCTTTACTGCTGCTGAAGTATATCGCACAGTTACCGCTGAGGCTGCTAGACTCACCATTGCCTGTATGAATCATCCTGGTGCTTCACTGCCCTACACCTGGTAGCAACAACTGAAAAGCATCACTGGTTTGCAAATGACTGCTTCTATATCTCATTTATGATATGGTAGTCTACTTCAAAAACCAAGCCATGACTTCTGTCATGAAACATAATGGATCGAAGGAGAAAATACTCGAAATTAAATCAAAGGGAAAGGAAATTAGGTTCTTACTTAGAAGTTTGAGCACGGAGGCAGCGATAATAGAGGATATACTGGACCCGTGTTGAACAGAAGTACAATTCAGCATAACTTACGGTGTGTGTTTTTATTTGTTAACCGTGAATGGCATCCTCAGACAAGTAATGATTCCTGCAATAAGGAGGATGAGATGCCATTGTACACGAGAGTAGTATTGCTCATCTACTACAGGAAAATCATCGTCAATACGAACAAATAATTACTGGATCGCATTCTATAGTAGACGAAAAGCTCAAATATATTTCCGTTTTATACTCTGCAACAGTTAGACGTTTCCGATGCTGTATAAGAATCTCTAGTAAGACTTGCAATTGACCACGAAACGCTTCAAGAAGGGATCATACACTGCTCATGAAAAAAACCCCAACAACTTGGCCCAAATCAGGTTCAAGGTCAGCCAAAAATGATGACGATAACAGCTAATAACGAAAGGTTGTGTATGTGACATAAACCAAATCGGATCAAGCTACCTCAACTTGAATGCCGGCTATTGCATGGGCCTGTTTTACGGTCGTTCACTATGAACTAAGGCATATAAAAGTATACATGTGTTAGCAATGATTAAATCATTGTTGATCCTCCATAAAGCTTTTTGCACACAGAAACGTCAAACTTGAAGCCTAAGCAAGAAGTTTTATAACCCATGTTGAGCGTCCTCCTATTTTCTTGGCTTGACTTACAATAGAGAAAAATTAAGGAACTTTGTACATAGTCTCTAATGTAAATCACTGAGCAATGTATTAAGCTAGTGACCAGCTTTACACAATGGAGGGGGAAGTGCAGTCATCCCCTCTGTGTGTGGTTCGGGTCACGGGCGTGCGTTACCTCGAAGCTGATTGCGGCGTCGATTGTTCGGCTTAACTAATTTCCGTTAACGGTGAGGGTGTATAAGCGTTCACTGAACAACAAAGATAGTTCTGCGCATCCCGGTTGCAATTTACAGTGAGTCAAACGTTAGGTGGCAAATCGCGTAACAGGCTAGTATTGGTGAATAATGTTTTGAACCCATTTTATAACATGATCTGGAAAGATGTTTTTCAGAGAATCGTAGCTCCCACATAGAGGCGACATTGAGATAAATAAAGACCAACGGAGCCGGGAAGATAGAGCAATGCTGTTCTTCTGGTGGCCAACGTATTTGTAATATTGGTCACTGGGTTAAAAGTCTTTGCAGTGTTTACTTAAATGAACGAGAACTTCCATCTGTGTTTCTCTCATTGATCACGTCAAACAATTGTTTTGCATAATTTTCGGAAAGTATAAATATGGTGACTGCGCTGTCGGATCTTAATGCTAGCATTGTTCACAGTCACGTACGGTTGACAGTTAGCCCGCTGTCCCAACGAACGTCTTGAAGAAAATATGAAGCCTCGTAAGTGTGCAGAAGAAATCACGACGGTAGAACTGCTGGTCTTCGTGGCCCTAACCAGCAACAGCGTTTGTTCAGGCAGACCATGGCATCTGCACAGAGGCAGAACGCATGTTTTATCCGTAGGCACAGTTGAACGTCAACTTAATGATTTCACCGGAGGTTTCAACTTATGCTCCATGTTAAGCAGCTGCAGAGAGGGACGATTGAACTTGGTAGACAAGCAGACGAAGACCAGTGGTGATGCTAATGGTGGTAACGCGATGACACTGATGGATGCAAGTTCCTGTCGATTTGAAGATAAAGATGAAGAAGACAGCAAATATCTGCTGAGCAAATTGGCTCATTCTGAGGATGCATGGCCAAAAGGCGATATGAGGACGTCACAAGTGTCGGAAAATTATGCGAGGGGAACCCACAGGAGTGAGTTTCGATTTATTCGGGAGTTTGACCTCGGTAAGTTTTTGCGACAGAATTTTATCGTATAACTTTTTAAAGCCTCTTGGCCACTGGCTCCTATAATTCACGAGTTCTGAAGGGCAATCAATTCGTAGACTTTGTGATTGAACTATTACAGTAATTTGCGATGAACCGTTGGCAAATCAGTAGATTTTCGTTCGGATTTGAATTCATTTCAAAAAAATACGCCACCCAGTCACCTACAGAAGATACGTAAGGTTACATGGCGACAAGTTGCCATCACCAGTCTCCTCCGGTGCCAACTTGTCAATCCCGATCCCGACGTCAATGTTTACGTTCTCCTGACTTTGATGTTTGAAGTAACACATATCTCGCCCGTAGATACTAGTACCTCTAAATTTGACACTTGAGGGAAACTTTGTTCTGTTGTCCGAGTCGACTTTCGATAATACATCCACAGAGTTGCACTGCAGAGGTCAGGCTACCGCTGATGTCGTCACAGCATTACGCTGCAGGTTCGATTCCGACCGAGAGTTTACGGATAGTTTTATGTGATGAAGGATTTATCGTTGTTCGTCGAATGGAATGTTGTTGTGTGCCTCTTATGTCGTTTGAACGAAGATCTTATGGCACTTAGTTATTTAGTTGAACTGACGTTGAGATGTAGCTTTCGCGGTTATCGCCGAGTACGACGTCCACATTGAGCCGTACGACTGGAGACGATTTCGTAAAAATGTAATTTGAACACAGCATGGTATCAGTCTGTTCACGCTAGCGTCGCGGCGTGCATGTATCATGCGTCCTGCAATCCTCTGAGGATTGCAGGATGCATGAAACTTAAGTAATAGATTTCATTACTTTGTACACACACAGAAGACTGTTCATGTGATAAATAAATAATTCAATGGTATTTTTCTCTGTTTGACGTCATCGTAAACTCGTGGTTTTCGCGGAGCCGTACAACTTCGAGCCGAAGGCTTGAAGTTGTACGGCTAAAAACACTCGTATACGCTAAAAACACTCGTATACGAAGACGTCAAACAAAAGAAAAATACTGGGATTATATATATGTATACATTTTGATTAGGTCGCAGATTTCAAAAACACGACATTTTAAATCGTATATCCATTTACGATGAAAATTTTGTGTGGTTATTGTACTGTTCCCTAGTATTTTTGTCGACAGAGATCAGAAATTATGTCTAGCGCAATGTCTTTGACCCTTCAACAAAATCACATGTCCGCTATGTCACCCGTATTGTCATCTGCTGGAAAAGGAAAATTTACCACAAATAGAAAGTCGTGGTTCAAAAATAAGCTAAGTACACAAGTACACCCTCCTTCAAGGCAAAGATAGGATATCGATGGATGTGTCTTGACCATCCATCGTGAGCCTCGGTTTCCAACTCCTTTTTGTGTTTTGACTATATTTAGTAGTCCGTAGGGGTGGTACACACCTAGGACTAAGTGACAACAATTCGTTCAAAGACTTCGAATTCGAGTCCCTCTCTGATTCGCAGTTTGTTTGGACTTCGTGTACATCATGTGACGCATGTTAACTTCTCCCCATCGTATTTTAAAAGCGACTTGACATTTTACCAATCATATATAAGCAAAGTGTATGGCGGCTATTTTTTGTAATTCAAATGACAGTGTATCTAGGTGATTACTTTCTCCTAAACCAAAGTTAAGCAGGTGACCTCTGATCTTCGATAATGAAAGAGAATGCTTCGAAAATTTCTAAGAGGAAGGATAAAGGAGAAGTTTACGCTTTCTGTTTAGAAGCTCATTAAACTTTCAATAAAGATTGAAATACCAATCTTAGGATATTGTACATTCTATTCTTGCCCTATTGACATCGTTTCAAAATTTCCAAAACGTGTTTCATAATTATGTTTCGTGTAAAAATGATGACTGGTAAATTGCACACTTGCAAAATTCACCGTTTAAAGGTATGGCGTAGCGTCTTTAATAGCATATATTTTTTGAAGTTCGTGAAATTGTGTCCGCCCCGAATATACAGTTTTATATTGCAAATTATAAACACGATTGGAACTAATTTGGGATAATTGGATGGTGAAGTGATGTCGATTTAATCTGCAAATGTAACCTCATCTGCTTTTCTTTTCACATTACACACTTGTTTTTATGAGTAATTGGTAATATCGCAACATTCAGCAATAGAGCACCTAAATGTTTTGAGAAATTTGAAAAATATAGAGATCCAATTATCCCAAATTAGTTCCAATCGTGTTTATAGTACCATGCCATGTCTGCGCATTTAATATGTCGAGTTGGACCACGTGACTGACAACAAATACAGTTATTGTGCCCCGTTTATCGCTTGGGAAATTTCGTAAATATTGACGGTTTTCCTGGATTCGTTGATAATATAATTGAAATCACAGACTCCGCCCTGACCATTAACGGTTATTTATAGGCGAGGGCGAGAGTAGTATTAACGAGCTCCACAAGCCTCGCCCGATAATTTTTGCCTTTCCTCTTTCCCTTGCCATAAATAAACGTTTATGATCGGCCCGTCGCCCTTTTATTTTCATAACAAATTCTGATTGTGTTTACCCGGAGCCCTCCGTTTGTGGGCAAAACCTACAAACAATATGCACCTAAGCTCTCTCTCTCTCTCTCTCTCTCTCTCTCTCTCTCTCTCTCTCTCTCTCAATTTGGTTTTACCTTTTCTGTCGACAGTCAATGATGTCTTCAGAAGAGACAAGGCACATTTCCATTTCACTGTGGACTTCCGTCGACTTGGCTATGGCAAATACCTGTCTCTGCAGCTTGCAATGAATGTTGAAAATACAGCAAGAAATCTGCGAATTGAAGTCCAGAAAGGTCATTCTGACAACAATGACAAGGGCAATATATTGCTTATGTTTCTAGATATACGGCCGGAAACTCTACGCGACGGTTGGATGGTCACCGATCTTTCGGATGAAATAGGCATGATGCGGTGTGATCAGGCGACAGACGTGAATATCACCATTTACGTCAGTGATGGTGATATTTCAAAAAATACTACACTTATCTGTGCCGGGAAGGTGAGTGTTACCTTGTCTGTCCTGAACAACAGAAACACAGCAACAATCACGACGCTTCACGTATAATCACAGTTTTTCCATATGCATGGCACTGTATTGTCAGTATTTTGGTTTACTAGCGTCAGTCTCTTCACTCAGTTTACTTTAACCGAAAATTAAATGAAGAGGAATATAAACTTGTAGGGGAAATCAATTATAGTAGTATGTTCCTCGAAGGTAAAAGACTTATACTTTGCTGAAACTTTCCTTGAGGAATATTTCGTCCATTCTCTTTCAAAATCAAGAATAAAAATCGGGGGTCACTTTGCAAATTTTGGTACTAGAGACACAAATTAGACGAGGGAAAGAATGCAGAGATTTCCTTCACCTACCATCACCAAAAACTCAAAAAAGGAGGTTTAAGTAGTGTATATTGTAAGGTTTGGCATGCCATAATTATTTAGAATTCACAGACTTATTTGCAATTTCACATTCCAGATGGTGGTTATTGAAAGAATCGAGAAGAATGACGAGGCGCTCTGTGCATGTCGCACAAGTCGACCAGTGACGATTCAAACGTCATCTGCCTTCCCAAGACGATTTGGAAAGGTGGTTGATCCCCTCACTTTCAACACCAGTTTTTGCTACTCTGTTGGAAAATCTGGTGACTCTGAAAAGGACTGCAACGATCAGCTGGCCAACCGTTGTCTTCCTATCGTAAGGGAGGATCTCAAGGCAAATTTTGACAGTGGACGGAAAAGCTTCTGGGTTGTCTTTCCGGGTGCGATTGTGAAGCGATGTGGATTTCACGAGACACACTTTCTTGCCCCGTGATCCCTTCTTCATAAAACATACCGCAAAGAACACGTTCAGAAATTGTACATCACTTTGCAAAGTACGTAGACCGATGTATGATGACTAATCAGCTCCATTTTGTTCACGTGTATCAAGTTTCCAATTGTATGCCATAGTGAACACATGTGTTAATTTCACAGTAGATGATGGCGCACTACAGATTGCCTCTGTATCTAAGAGTAGCTTAACATAGGTAAAAATTAGAGTATCTCTGATTTTTAATTAAGATCTCATCATTTTTCTTATGGAAATAAAATATGACAGAAGTGCATTTTGAAAGAATTTCCCATTTATTGTTCCACATAGTCCTTCACCTTATTTTTAAAAGAGGGTATTGGGGTCATCGTGTTGTTTTGTTTTTAATTAGGGGGTCAGCTCCCCCTCAAGCCGACCAAACTGACCACTCCTTTACTGATTGATTGAGACATTTACTTCACTGACATGTGGGAAACCTTGCATATATACAACGTAAACCTTGCATATATACAACGTAAAAGACATATCTGGAATATTAGATATTCTCGCTTACTCAAAGTCGTAGAATTACATTTGATTACGCTTCAACGCAGGCCATTGCAGCTTCTTCGATGTGCATATATGCCTGTATAATTTACCCACTTCTGCCAATCATATTTGTAAATCAATGAAAAAGTTGCATTAGGCAACTGTCATACTAATAGATTCGGAAAAAAAAGTCTATGGCGTTAACCCTTTGAGCGCCAAAGTCAATTTTTGTCACCTTCAGAAACTGTACTCCAGTCAATTTTTTCAGATTTTTGTCAAAATTTTGATAACAAACTGCAGTCAATGAAATGTGATGTCCATTTGGTCCAAAATTATAAAATAATTACAGAAAAATTCATAAAAAATGTTAAAAATTGCACTAAAATTTTGGTGGGAACAATTACAGCACTCAAAGAGTTAAAAAGGGTAAGAAGATAGAACCTAACGTAATGTTTTCTGACGTGAGAGCTGCGCCAAATATCTTCTGGCATCTTTTTGTACAGACCGCGAAGGTCGGGAATCCCGCCAAACAGGTAACCCGTAGTCCGTGTAATTGGGCAAACCTACTACAAACTCATCGACATAATGTCACCAAGAGACAACGGCGGTTTCGCAGTTTCAGCTACATGGCCATAAGATGGTTTGGGTTTAACCTGTATTACTATCCATTGTATTTTACCATGTCTATCACCATACATGAGCCGTGCAGTAATCTCGCTTTTTTGATACTTTTCAAAGCCCATTGTGAAGAGTTTTCTGTGCGTGTGAAAATTAGTTTTCGATTATATTAAGCATAGGCTTACTGGCCGACGTAATTGTGCACATGATACATACCATAACTATTCAAAGGCATTCGCAATAGTGATGTGGTTATACAACTAGCAGCACACGCAAAAGTACTGTAAATTCGACATTGTGAACTCCTATGCATACTGCGCAAGTATATTAAGGATACTGCCGATTGACACGCGCTGTGCAAAAACTCTTACAAGTTTCTTTCCCTGCATAAACGTCGCGATTGAGACACTTACACTAATATTTCTCTCCATGTTGTTGGGATTCACATGTATGGTGAAGCTCCGCCTACAAAATCCTCTTCTAATAAGGCATACAATGAATTGGGCGTATTGTTACATGTAATTAGACGTGTCTGTCTCATAAACTTATGATTATGCATATTGTAAAGAGTGTAAGAGTTAATTTGATCACTCTTCGTCACAAACCTATACAAAAGATTGTACCCCACACATACTTCAGAAATTGTTATTTGTTAAGTTCAAAACTATAATGACATGTGTTGACAGAAAAAAGACAGCTAACAACTTTAGGACGTTCAATACGTTAATCTGCCTATCGATTTGGAAAAGGCTGGAGATGTTGTGAAACTGGCAGTTACTTTCAGTTAAATTCAGATGACTGTAAGGGGGCCGTGGATGATTAAACAAGCGCACGGTAAACGCAATTTCTGTTTTTAGGGGAGGGGATTTGGCTGTATCTCGATTACCATTCGCAAAAATCGGACTATGTGATTTTACATTGCAATATTTTACTACACGTTTTATGTATCGCAAAATACCACACTATATTGTTTAGCGTGTACTGGGCCAGTGTAGTGCGGCTCTGACGCTACACCAGCATTCTTTTGACATACATGTGGTTCAGTGCACGCATATAACATAACAATCATTTTGAGTACACCTTTTCAATTCATTTCATTCTGATGGTTGCTTCATTGTTGAGTTGGCAGAATCTGTGCCAAAAAAGGGAAGAGTTGCAGATGGTTCGTCAGATTACAAAGATTCGGTGTGTTACCGCATTGTTACAATTTGTTGCAATTTCATAGCGACGTAAGTACCGATTGTAGGTATGCTG
>LD343366.1:146518-162965 GCA_001465055.1 Ptychodera flava
CAAAAGAAAACATATTCCTCGAATTTGTTTTGCAAAGCTGCAGCAAACAATTTTTACGAAGCAGCAATGTATCCTATTCGTTAAATTGTTACGATGGAGTCTAGATTTTACCAACGTCCAGAGTAATGGACGCAGTACATATGCAGGCAGTGTTGACAAAACAAAGTTTGGAGTATTTCCAAATGATCCTGAAGAAAGAACAACATTCTTTGCAAGCGCAGAAATGACCTTAAAAGCACTGGAATAAGTTGCAATGCGGAAGTATAAATTTTGGTGCAATTTTGAAAATAATCCGAAATTGGCAAAAGTAGACGCGGCAACTCCATCGTCTTAGTTTTCAGAAAATCGAATTTTTGTTTCCCAATATAGAGTTAACCCAGGGCTGACTGCCATCTTGAATTACAAATATCGGTAAATGTTAACTTAGGTATTTGCTTTTTAAGTACAAAACTTTGCATGATGAACCCTGATTTTCATTCTTGGTTTTCATTCTTGATAGGGTAAGAGAATGGTTGAAATTTCATTGAGGAAAGTTTGAGCAAAAGTTTGTCTTTCACTTTAGTGGCGCATACTACCTTAAAGGAGAAGTTTAATGTCAAACACTATACGAAATGCATAAAACTTCCTAGCTTCACATTTAATGTAATTGAGCGTGTCAAATGATAAGTAAAAGCCAGAGCCTATAATTATGTCGCCCTCCATTCGGTGATAGTATAATCTTTTTAAAAATGGCTTGGCTAAATACTGTCAATAATTTTTCTTGGGTAGCTTACGGATGAGCTCAATAAGAATATAAGCTAACAAATGTTACTGGGATTACGGTAGCACTGTAACACCCAACGCTAAATGTGGTGGTTTACCTTTCAAGTTTCGTTGGGGTTGCTTTTTGTAAGATGAAAATTCCCATTTCGGCAAACTTTAGAATGTTGAGATTCTTTTTTAGACTTCGTATGTGATTTTATTGTATCAAACATTCATCGAAGCAGTTCACCTTATGAAACTTAGCTTGAAGAACCGTTGCATTTATTGTTTTAATTATGTTATATTCCACGTATCTTTTATCCAATGTCATTGTATAAGAGTGTTTTCGCCTGTAACGTCTAGCATTCTGCTCAAAGTTATACGGCTCGACAAAATCACTAGCATGGGTATGATGACCTCAAACAAAGAAGAATCAAGTTGGACTATACACTAAAATTTAGAATGTTGAGATTCTTTTTTTAGACTTCGTATGTGATTTTATTGTATCAAACATTCATCGAAGCAGTTCACCTTATGAAACTTAGCTTGAAGAACCGTTGCATTTATTGTTTTAATTATGTCATATTCCACGTATCTTTTATCCAATGTCATTGTATAAGAGTGTTTTCGCCTGTAACGTCTTGCATTCTGCTCAAAGTTATACGGCTCGACAAAATCACTAGCATGGGTATGATGACCTCAAACAAAGAAGAATCAAGTTGGACTATACACTAATCGTTTTAGAGGATTGTCATCTTATTTGTAGAGCCTTGTTCTAACTGTGAGTTTCTTGGGCGTTGCAGGGTCTGTGTTGATGCTTTGCAAATACAGGGGTGCGTCACACGCTTAAAGGCCTATGCCGGCGTCAGTTTGTCTCGCGGGAAATATACTTATAAGATTACAATTTCAATGGAAAACAAAAGGCTATAATCCTCTTATAGACTAAAGCAAACATGATCCCGGATATCAAGTCCCCGGCCTTTAAAGTTTAGGTCTTTGTTTTGAAATTGACACCGACCCAAGCGACCTCTACGATTATGTTGGGCATCAGGGCAACAACAATAGCTATGGATTTATCGCCGGTTGATCGCCAAGAATTTCATATAGTTCATCAAAGAATGGCATGATCTTCCTTCCCAAACTGCTTCTGATACTGCGCATGTGGTCGATTATATCTTTGAATTTTGCCTTCATGATTTTACTTTTCGACGACACATGCTCAGGGCTCCCCTATAGTCCCTTGACTGCCCCCGGGAGCGGGTGTTACTCTTTTTTATTTTCAAAGGGGGTGCGTGTGCCACCCGATTTGAAAAAAAATCTACCATGATTATTTCTAAAAACAAGACTCATTATTCGGTATTTTTGGTTGACAAATTCTGGAAATACTCATCCTTATTCTTTTGCATGTGAAGGTTTTCCTAAAGAACAGAACCTCTGCTGTGTTATCAACCAATGAAAAGGCTTTTGATGATGAAAAACCATCCATGTTTAGGGATTATTTTGTGACAAAGTGACCCATTTCGAGGGCAAATGGCCGTACAACTATTCTATGGGAGTCCCTCATGGGCTTGGCTGCTGCTTTATCTGCAACTATTCAATAACACCAAAGTAATTAAATTCTTTGTTTTGCGTCCCCACCTGTGTAGGTTTTTAAGGTTTTCATGAAAAACACACACAATGTATTTGAATAGGAAATTTTAGGACATGACCGCTTAGCTTTTCTGACCTAAAATTTTGTTACAATTTTTTATTTTCTGCAATCAAATTACATTGTGTTAATTTTCTTGTGTGTGTTTTTTAGCCGCTTAGACGCGTACCTTTTCCCATTTAGAGTGGACGCAAAACAAAGAATTTAATTACTTTGGCCAAAACTGTATTGTCCCTAGAAGTGCCGTCTACCAATTTCTGGATGCTCTCTTTTCGCCATATATACAGCAAGCAGAAGCGCTACTCCCTCTTCAGACCAATTATTTCCACGTCCGGCTGCGTAGAACGCGTCTCTCAAGGTGAAACTCAACGACAAGTGAACAAGGCCAGGTGACCTCAAAAATATGCCGCAAGGGAGCGTTTTTCGGCCTCGGTAATTTTCGATGCGTTCACACGCCGAGCTCGGACATAGGTCCACCCCTCGACTGCGTCCTAAATTAACGCCGGCCCAGGGGCGTTTGGAATTGCTATCACGTATTTTTAAGTCGGACTCTGATCCGGGGCGGTGCTGTGCAGCGAAAACGTTGCAGTGAGAACGCCACTCTAGATCTGTCATGCGGCACTATCAATGACGGTGTGACCAGGTCACGGTGTCCCCATTCACAATGCCAACCTAAACACTTTCACGCATGTATTCTTGTATACATTTTTAATCTGAGATAGAACAACTTTTATCATAGAATCGAGACTCCATTTTACCGTCTGTGGTTGTACCTACCTGAAAATGGTCTTGATTTTGAAAGATTAAAGGAACGTTTTCACACAACTAACGCCCTCTAAGCCGTGCACCAAATTTTCCACAGTGGCGTGCTTTACGACCTGGCATGCCCTTTGAACTCCATGACCCTACCGCAAATAAGAGACCACATATACTTCAAGGCCCTCTCACTCCGCTCATGGATATAGCATACTATTATTCAGGAACGGAATTGTTGGTACTGATGACGTGACCTCCTTGTTTACTAAAACTCCCGACACACACTGAATCTATCCTATCCAAGTATTAAAATTTATCATACATGCTATACCTGTGTTGCCATTCTTCTATTGTTCAGACGGTACTGATATGAGCCCATATTTTAACTAGTGAAAATACGAATGATATTTTCACTGTAACCGAACTACTTACAGCGACGCGGACGCGTTACCTTCGCTGTATGCATGACCTTCGTTGGTCTATGTACATATAAAACAGCTGAGCGAATAAGACAAATGACAGTCCGAAACGTCATTATGATTATGGTAAAAATTCTGTTGTTTGCAGTCACTTCATGGGCATTGCACTAGCGCACTTTATAGGCACAAGTACAGTTGTACCAAAAGCATACAAACAAACGTATCGAACATTTGTATAATTTGCCGACACCTGTCAATTCACGGCCGGTCCCATGGCGGTGCTCGGTGCAGTGTTTTCGTGTCGTCTACGCTGCTGAAGATTACACCATGGATGTATCATTACACGTAAAGATATCGGTTGACAGAGCATCATGATAGAATCGCTTTACGACAAGTTTCCTGTTGATGAGCTTAAAGTATCTGGGCGTTGAATTACATCGTTTACAGTCTGACTGGAAGAATAGAATCATTGTTTTTTCAGATCAAGCCATGCTTCGTTATGGACAAAACAATAAATATTTGAACAGACGTTTATGTGCTGGAATTCAATGCCAGATAAGAGAGCTTTAAATATATCCTTATCGTGGAAGGGTTATCTTGATACGTTATTAAATGAGTGCAGGTTTAGTGATCGAGACAGAAATATGGTTGCATGGATTCTACAGGGTCGACATGCAAACATATAAATACACATGCAACACGTTTAGAACTAATCTTGCATAATTGGATCTTCATTTTTTTCAAATTTCTATAATGTTAGGTGCCATATAGCTGAATGTCGCAATATTGCAAACGACTCATAAAAACAAGTTCGTACCTGAAAAAGGAAAGCAGATGAGTTTACATTTGCTGATTTAAAGGACATTACTACATCTTTCAATTATCCCAGATTAGTTCCAATCGCGTTATGTATACATTTTAGAACGTGTATCCGAAAAACATGATATGTTCCCAGTACCAAGACAACTCTTAGCATTCATAACTTACATCACCACCACCGCCACCATTTATTTACCATTAACCTTATTTTGCGATCAATTGACTCATGAACGCCAGATAGGAAGATAACACTTCGCTTCTTTTGGAAGAGATTTTAATCAAAAATACCATTCGACAAGGGAATCACATGAATTGATTGTGTCGTTTTACCTATGCTTTATTCGCATTGTGTTTTTTGTTTTTTTATTTTCAATGCAAACAGAATGTGAAAGTCTCTTGAAGTCCTGAAAATATTTAGTCATCGCGTAGAAAAGTGTTAACATGATTGGAACTAATTTGGGATAATTAGATGTTGAAGTAATGTCGATTTAATCTACAAATATAATCTCATCTGCTTTTCTTTTTATTTCACACACTTGCTTTGTTAAGTCATTTGCGATATTGCAACATTCAGCAATAAGGCACCCAACACTTTTGAGGAATTTGAAAAATATGAAAATCCGACTATCCCAAATTTAGTTCCAATCGTGTTTAATACTAAAAATAGATATAAACTACTGCTGTCATTTATATTTGAAACAGTCAAGGGGACACCGCGGAGAACTCTTAACCCACAGGACGCTTCAACGTATAGTAGGCCAATTACTTTTGAGGTAGTCTACCTTTTTAGGGGACTAATTCAAGGCAGACACACCGCACTGAAAATTTTTCCTTCGCAAGAAGTTGGGGAAGTACTAAAATAAATCACATCTTATAATAAATTGACACTAATAGTAAAATGACAATTCTTTGTAAACGAGCACAGTAGCTGGCAACGGAATATCAAACCGCTTAGTAACTTGATTAAAACATTCACCTGAATGTCCATGCTGGAGACGAAAAAAGACGGTTTTCGACTAAAGCCGAAACCAACCAAATGACATGAGTCGATTATTTCATCTCATAGTCAGTAAAAGTACGTTTTGTGAGTTTACTGGGACACCAATAATGGCTTTTCTATTGCCGTTATACAGCTGCCAGCTAAAATGAGTGTACCATGTCTTCTAAAATCTAAACTGACAAAAATTTCAACCATGGATGACTGCCAATAGCAAGTCTGTTTGTCGTAGTCAATGCAAACTAAGACACTTAAAAACTGTACATTCAGGAAAAAACAAGCTTAGCAGCTCGTTATGCGATTTCATCGTTTATTTTAAGTACGCAACTGCTAATCAAATTCACAGATTAGCAAACAATATAATTGGAGAAAAATCTTTATTTGATACTCAAAAACAACTTGTCAAATATAGACAAGCGCCTTCCCGGTTTTTAAGTTAGGTGCTGTCAAGCTAGAAAGGCTGTCTGCTATAAGTACATTTTTTGCACTTTTCTGTAAATTTTCAATGACAAGCATGTTCATAAATATAATTATCTACAAGACTGTACATCGAAATGTGCTACGGTCCATAACGTGATTTGTCATCATAGCAGAAAAATTGGCACACCCTATGAACACTCTGTTTGTAATGTTTCTGAAAAAGGCCATTGCTCTAGATCCTCTTGCGTGTTCTCATAAAGATGATCGTCAAACTCTTCCAGTATTATATATTCCTAAAATTAGAAAGAAGATTATTACTTGGTCCGCTGAAATCTGTGCAACAACTTACGCTGTATTTGGCTGAAATTCTTAATCCTCTTTGATTCATAAGTTCTCAAAATTTCTCTGTCGGTCGTTTACTTGGCTGCTTGTCTCGTTGTTTTTAGCACTTTTATCTTACTTAGTTTCTTTTAGAGTCTTCCACCTAGTAAACAATAAAATGTATCACTCAAGTTTACCTTAGCGACGTCACTTGCAAGATTGCCAACCTGAACACAGATGTTTGAAAATGACGGCCTTGTCTCTGCTCGTACTTTCCAACACTGCAGCATAATTTGGTAGCTGGGGAGTGTAATAAGATTTAGTAAAATGTTACTCGCAACGACATATTAACGACTTCTTCTACAATAAGGGCAGATTAGAATGCTGGTTTCTTTCATGTAAACAAAGTTAAATATCACTGTAATTTTTTTCCCATGTGACTTATCTTCAACTTAAAGTAGACATGCAGTGATTGTTTACAACCATATTCTAATATGTCAGCTTTAATTTAACATTTATGCCCGTAGCTCATAAAAACGAGAGTGGTCCATAGTGAATACACTCAGACCGATACATTAATTGAAAGTGGTGTTCGCAAGGTATTGCTACAGGAAGTTCAAGACGGCATTATAGTAATGCTTCAAAAATAGGGTCGCCGTTTCTGCCTCCATTAATCGAACTCATAAAAACCGCTTTAACCCGAACTCAAACAAAGAGATAACATGGTAACGGGTCATGTCATATATATATATATATATATATATATATATATATATATATATATATATATATATATATATATATATATATATATATATATATATATATGAAAAAGCAAATCTTTGAAATAGCCCTTCTATTTTAAGTGAACTTACAATTTTTCACTACAGTATATAGGTTTAAGGAGTCTTCCACCGCCACGAAGTTTTTGAATGACTTCCGATGGTGATAATGCCGCGTATGGTGTAGCCCCTGTGAAGTTGAAGAATGACGACATGATCACTATGGCAACATCAAGTATATGATTGTGATAGAAATAATCGTGGCTCTTCGTCTAATTATTTTGTTATATTTCTCTGCGATTTTGGACTTAAAAGCTCGGCTGATATTTGACGTGTGGTGAAAATGAAAACTGTCTAGATGACACTGAATTGAATGCGATGAACATATTCTCGATGCAATACAGTGTCTTCATACTGGGTTCGAACCCAAAACATTCGAGAAGCAACACAACCGGTCGGCCGCATACTCAAATTTAAAACCATCCTGTGAGGACTCAGGATGTTTGCAGAGATTGGTCAGGTCGTTGGTATATCTTGCATCTTGCAACATCTTGCAACGCGTTAATGTTCAGTCTCAGTCTGCCTTGGCTTACCTAATGTAACTATTTCCCAGAGTAAAATACCGTAAGACCAGACGTCACTCTGCGTTGTGTACGTGGAATATAGAAGTGATTCTAAAGCCATCCATCTGATCGGCAATCGTCCCTGAGAAAAATCCAAACAATGCATTCGAAATGATGTCATTCGAGGCTTGTTGTTTTAATTAAGAAAAAACGTTTTGGATTGAAGCAAGCAATAAATGTAGTGCGAAAATAAATATGTCCGTCACAAAGTTTAATCTTTTTCTGCGTTTATAATTCATAGACTAATCGGTTGATGTATTTTTATCTAATCTTTTTGAATAAATATTGGTATTATTCATGATGTTAAATAGGGATATCCATGACTTACCCGTAATTGTGACTTCCGCTGATATGTATTAGTGTCGCTGACGTCTCTCGCAAAACCAAAGTCTGATATCTTGCAACATCTGTTTCGGTCAAGAAGTATATTCCTTGTTGCAAGGTCTCTATGAATAATCTAAATTATTGAAAAGACAATAAGAAGGCATAAGTGACTTGGGTGTAGATCTCCTTAGTACTCAGTTCATTTGCGTACGAGAGATTAACTAACAGTCTGTGATGCTTGCTCATACTGATGGTTTCATTTCGGTTGTATACAAGCCGTTGATTTATTGCAATTTGTTTCTGCAAATCTTGCAACATTCAAGCTCCAGTTGTTGTATCTTTTAGCACTATTTTAATTCTTTTCCTTTGAAGTTGAAATAAGGCTGTGAGAATGTACTAAGTTAGGTGTGTGTACATTTTTAACTAAACACTGGGACTGTACGTGCACTTTTGAACAAGATAAAGATTACACTTCGATTAAATGTTTGCTCAAACGTTAAATCGAAGCCCCATACGGAAAAGCAAAAACCGTGGATACTGTGCATATCTGCACTGAAATCTTCACACAACCTGCACAGAGTAGCCAAATACAGTGCATACGAGTGAATGTTTTCAAAAATAGCGGGGAATCAAAATGACCGTTAAAATTTGAATTTACTTGTCAAATGTTTCACAAAAGCATAGTTTCCTAATGCATTAAAAGCCCATATCGTTTCAGAGGGTAGAATTAAGAGCAAACCAGGAGAGAATAGGAATGTATGTTGACGTCAACAAATCTCAAGAATTTCAGTTAGTGGGGCTTCAAATTGTAACTGACACTGTGACATCTCATCCATGGTGATAGAATTACCATGAACGTACTTGTTATCGAAACTTACTTTAAAAATACCTTGCTGTAATAAATGCAGTTTTTTGTGTGATGTCATGATTTTTTTTTCAGTCCATCATCCAACAGTCGTTAGCCCAATTACAGGATGAGGTATGTAAAACCCACTAACCCCCAATGGAGCACTTAGGAGTAAAGTGCCTTGCTCAAGGGCACAACACCGTGCTGGAGTCTCAAACTCACCATCCTCCGATAGTGAGTCTGTTACTCTGGACCTACCGGATACTAATGTCAATCAAGATATTTTGCTCTAACCAAATATTATGTTACGAAAATAAAGATTATCAGCAATCGGCTGTCAAAAACCATATTAACAGATAAATTTTTTGACGTCAGCATTTATCTACAGTCATCTAAAATATTTTTTCATGAAAATAAAGATTCTATAATTTAGAAGATTACCTTTTTTGAAGCAATAAAACTCATCCCTTTTGCAATCTGCCAGGCGAACTGTAACAGATCATATGACCTAAGATTCCGACTATTTGGGAGAATATTTTGATAGTCACCGGATGATCTGTTCTTCAAAAGATAGTTTTTTAAATTACCATTGACTGCCAACTCGATGATGATGCACAGTGGATCTGGTATTTAGAAATTAAGTAAAATAATAAGAAAACTAAAATGAAAGCGTGAGAGATATTATAGCTCACTGCCCTTTGAATATGCAAAATAATTTTCTTGCATTACTATATTTTTTAACTGAAAGATGCAAATTAAGAAAACAATAACAGTCAATTACAATTGCTACCAACATGGTGTAACTATCCTAAGCTCATCAGTCATGATGGAGAATGTGTGTAGATGGACCTGCTTTGCTAAATTTTACAGTGGCAAAGTATTCGAGGAAACATAAACATAAAGCACTGCTATCAAAGCACGATGCATTAAATATTTTCTTGTTAAAACCGTTTGTGAAGGCTTTAACCGAAAGCAAGAACATTATAATTGGTCGATGGTAGAGTTAACTACATTCATGTACCTGTACAGAATCCAAGGAGTGATATGACATTTGGATGACTCGCGTTTAATGATTTCATTATTTCTATTTCCCTGAGTGAATCTTCACGGTCATCCATCGTCGCATTTTCTAAATTGATAAAGCAAAAAGAAAAATTCCGAAACAGCTGCCATAAAAAGACAAACATTAAAAACCACAGTAAAAGTTCAACGGCGACAAACGCATTATATCTATATAATCTTTCATATTTATTTGAAAGCTATGATATACACATCTTAATTGAGATGAAGCATTTAAAATTATCGAAAGGCAGATTTTACCATTCAGTTCTCGAAGACGCTGGAAATGGAAGCACATTTATTACATGTCACATCGAGTTCTTATCTCTTTGTGATCACATGTTAGACAAACATACCTTTCAAACACTTCACCGCAACTTCCTGATCAACGCATTTATATCTTTTATCCGATACAACTGCCTTCTTTACTACACCAAATTCTCCCCGTCCGAGAAATCCATTTTCACAGAATAATAAGTGATCATAGTCATATTCAACAGGTTTATATAAGCCATCACCGCTATCCAGCAATGGTGTGTTTGGTTGAAGTATTTTGACTTCGCATCGGCTATCATTTGATCTTTCCTAAAGTTAAAAAGAAAGAAAATGGGGTTTTATGTCATTATGCGTCATCATGGAATGACAGACTTAAGGACAAGTTTTCATGGAACTTCATGGATACATGTTTTGTGTTATAGATATGGAATATCAAAGGTTAGGGTACATATGTGAATGCTTTCAACACAGTGATAAGCAGTGGCGGGAAACAAAAGGACAAGTATTAGGGTAAGGTCAAGGAACTGGCCCAAAGGTAAGTGCTAAGGGATGAAAATAATCACATAGAGTTAACATATCCTGCATTACTCACTTCGACGTTTCTAACGACTAAACAATCTTTTGTTTGCTCCAAGTTTTCAACAGCTACGACGGCCTCATCTGTACCGTGCACAGCGTCGTATGTTCTACGCTAAATGTGTGAAAAAAGAAAGAAAAGAGACAACGTATGGCAGCGGCGGGTGGAGTGTCTAATGACAGACATGTAATTTGTAGTGTTTTTATAACTCACTGTCTTTCTACAGATCGATAAAACTCGATCGCACAGTAACCTTGGAGGACATTGGTACACACACTCATCATGATGGACTATCTCATGACAATAACATCAAAACCTATGTACCTTACCGTGGATGTTTTGAACATTTGTGGTATTGATAAATTTGTTTGGTACGGGTGCCAAATAGTCTTTTCAGCCCTTTATACTACGCTGCATGCCCCACACTTGCTCAAAAAATCCACTGCAAAGTAGACGCTTCTAATTCATTCATCCCTGTGTTTCATCACCACGTATTCGGAAGGTATCACTTCACTTGCACAGCTCAACATGATAAACACCCTTCCGCTTCATGTTAGAGTTGTATTTTGAGATTGCGAAATACACAAAATTTGGTAGAACTCACTTCAAAAAATAATTAAATGAGTATATTTGTGTATTTGCGCCCCTTAACATAAGTGTAAAAATAAACTACACTAACCTCAAAGGGTTGATCATGGAGTGTCGATATTTCAATAGTTGAGAAGAATCGTGACCGTACGGTAATTACCGCTATCACCACAAGAAGAAGGAAGATAACGATACAAAGGATGATCAACGAAACAAAATATGTATCGTCTGTTGGACTTTCGTCGGAGGATGGCTCCATCGATGTGTGAGAATAATTCAAGCCGATACCTGTAACATACAAATATATAAAACGACGAGCATGAAACACAAATTATCGTAGCCAAAATCCTACTCTGAGATTTTGCGAGATTTATTCCTTTATTCTGTAATAGCTATTTCCATCTGAGCACTGATTGCACGTGTATATCGTAAAGGTGCGTTATAATAACCATTTTGTATCCATGCTTTAATTTCACTCAGGTTTACCTCATGGTCTACCGTACCTGTTGTAATGGTAGTGGCTGTTCTGCGTGAAGGAATAGCTTGAATCAGAGTATTTTAAACACAACATTACCTATTGTAGAGGACTGACTCATCATTGTCATGTTGTATTTCCTCTTCGTACTCTGCGTTTCTTCTGCGTTCATAACAATTGAATCTTGTTAAAATATGAGAGCAATAACGAGAAGAAACTCTGTGTAAGTATGTCAATTACAGTTACTGACAAGTTAAAGCCGGGTTTTAAACTCTCGTGGATTATTTTTAAGGGAGTGTAGCCGTAATGTTGATGTTTTTCCCGATTTCTGTTTTTAATGTCAAACATACTTCCTTATTCTACGCCCCAAAGCATGTTCAGATACAGTATTCAGCTTAATGGGCAACTCAGCCTGTACATGTGCAGACTTAATTGTACGTCTTAAAAAGGAAAGAATTCTAGTCTGGACTAACATACAAATATAAACACTATCAGTGCACTTTACAGGTATACACGCCGTGTTGACTAAGTGAATAGACGATGTTTCAATTTTCTTTTTGGAAGTACATCGACGACTTGCACTTGCCATACATACAAAAATAGTGGAATTCATGAAAAGTTATAGCTTCTGTCCCTCATATGAATTGTAAACATCTCGAATTTTAATTAATTAGGCATAAAATTAAAAGTGATTATTGCAGAAATTTAAATTCACATAGAAGCAAACCCTTGTATCATATTCACAAGATTATTTATCATGCGAACGTGTTAAACATACATTTGTCATTCTTCATTTCAGCGCCCTCACCCGTTTGTTGTGATGTCGACGTCATTCCGTCCGTGGACACTGTTGTGGAAGCCTGCGTATTCGAACGCTGCTGTGATGATTGCACTGGTACTTTTGACCATTGATTTGTAGTCACGTGGCCATTTTCTACAATAAAACAGAATATGAAGTGCCAGCACAGATGATGTGTGTATGTAAGTATGCCTTCACGACTGTATGTTTGTCTTTCTGCGTGTGCATGTGCTTTCGCCTGTATGTATGTATGTATGTATGTATGTATGTATGTATGTATGTATGTATGTATGTATGTATGTATGTATGTATGTATGTATGTATGTATGTATGTATGTATGTATTTATTATGTGTGTATGTATGTATGTATGTATGTATTATGTGTGTATGTATGTAAAGCTTTAGCCTCTCCTGCCACTGAATTAACAACTCCGTCTTTTAACATACCTGTTGAAACTTGAAATGTTGAAATCTCTTGTATTTTAGTGATGCGGACCTGCCGACTTTCAAAGTGATTGCCACATTTTGTGGTTACTCGACAAGAGTACTGGCCACTGTCTTCTGCTTCCATGTCGTATATCGTTAGAAATGACATAGAGTGCGTAGTGTTCACAGCTTGATGACCTTTTGTCTGAAAATCGAATTTAAAAATGTTATGACGTTGACACGGTTAAAATAACATTTATAGTTTTAAAAATTTATTGTGGCTCTTTATTGAATATTAAGGAAGTTATGTCGAAGTTATGGAATTGGCTTTAATTGTTATGCCTGCAGTTTAACGTCGAAGTAATAGTTTCAAAAATATGTTAAATGTTTTGTAGAATATAAAATTTTACATTGAATTGTCTAAATATTGAAAAAATCCTTTTTTAAGATTGGGGATTTGGCCGAGTGGTTTTGTCTGTGGCTTCTACGCTAGGTTACTGGGTACCTTACGTTGTGAGTTCGAATCCGATTGAAACCACCTTATTTAATATTGTAAATTCCCTCAACTTTAAATGGAAAGAAAGAGCGTTCATAAAGATGTTTAAATACCTGTAAAGTGTCTTCATTGAAAAGCCACTTTAGTGAAATGAATGGCCCTGAAGCACTGCAGGTTAAGGTAACACCAGCAGCGCCCCCATTGGCCTTTGGTATATGATTCACACTCACATAAAGAGTTAACGTCAACTCTGTAAAACAAAAGTCAGTAACGGTACTGTTAAAATCACGTGCTGCGAATGCAAAATACACAATATCATTTCAAAAAGAATTAAAAATTTCGCTTTTCCATGAGTCGATTTTACTTATCAATACAATCTGATTTGGAAGATATGTCGCTGCGAAAGAGACATAATCAGAAAATATAATTTGACCTCCTTTTTTTAACATATTATGACGTCAGGGTACCTAACTCACGATCACATGATGGTGAGCGCTACACATGAGATTATTCTTTTTGTCGTCAGTAAATTGCATTACATTTTCAGTGCTCATGGCGTATTCCTTACCCTGTAATTGGGTTTTCGCCTTTGGATGACAGTAACAGACTAAGTATAAGCTAACCTTAAAATTTCTTACCTTCCACACGTAAGTTCACGTCTATAATTTTATCATTGTCAACACTGCCCTCCTGTACGGTGGCAGAAAGGCGGTATTCGCCATTCATATCACAGTCAACATCTTTAAATGTAGTCAGGTAATATGATCCACCGTGTGATGGTAAGATATCATTGCTGTGAGAATGGCAATATCCGTGGATTGGTCCGTAATTATATATACCAAATCCATTTTTCTTACTGAATCCAATATCCACGTACTGTGCACGGTCAAGTTCAAGGACAACGATTAAGCTTTTACTTTCCCTTGCCGTGACATAGACTGGCGATAAACTGTCTTTTAATTAAACAAAAATATATTGTCAGTATCTTGATAAGTTATTGTCCATCGATATCTTAAAGTGATTTTTACACTTACTTAAAGCTTAGCACCGCTTCAAGTTATCACTATATAAATGACGAAGCACCACAATAAAAGAAATACACATCTTTAAGCGTTCAATTATGCATGTTTTGTTTCAGGGATGAGGTCTGGTCTACTGTTCTACGATATTTGTTGAGATGTATTAAACCTATGTTCATTTCCGTTTATCTGACCGGCTTCATCGTTAAGCTCTACATATTTAGTTTTGAAACATTTTTAGCGATTATCCAACATTACCACGACATATTTGTTTTTTTTTGGTGACATATCCTCTTTGGTTTGGAAGCAATGCATCTACATGAATTGGTGAAATAAATTGTCACATTGTTCACGGTAGTGTAAGCTGCGGGTAAGTTATTCTGTCAGATTCATAAGGCATATTTTTTATCATATGATCTTTAAAACCATGTCCCCTGAACGTGGACGACGACTTGTGATTAAACAAGGTATAATACACCCAGCATTTCCGAAGACACTACTTAAAGCTGTGTTAAAGCATATAGTCGATTGAATCTACTGAACCTCAGAGTTGGACAAATGACACACTCGTGTTCTTTACCGTGTCGAATGTCATTATGGTGTATCAATTTCAGCTAATGTACGTATGTCATGTACCTTCTAGACGACAGTCATTTGACCCGCTACTCTTGTATCCATGAGAATGCAAGACAATTATATGATCGACCAAATAATTCAGAAACGTAGGTCGGTACTAGTATACAGCAGTGTGTACTTAAACGCATAGCCACTGAGCTATTGGCTAAGCCTACTTGATGGTGTCAGAAATTCTTCTTTTTGGAGACAAAACTGACCGACTCAAGGGTTGTAAACGAAGGCTTACTTATTGGCACCGCTCATTCTAGATTGAGACACCAGATACCACTTTCATGCGTTAAGGCCTGTATTCAATAATCAGTTTAATGAAGCACGTTTCTTGGGGGAATTGAAATCAGTTGCAGTGACTTTTCATAAACCTCAGGAGACACTGGGCTAAGGAAAAAACACAAGAAAATGCATTTTTTGGTCTATAGACAGTAGTCTGTAAGTTACAATGGTATCAGTTTTTTCCTTTGGTCATTGTGCTGATAAGCTTAGAAACCAATAAGTTGTCTGAAGAAGACACTTGAATATGGACTAGTGTTATGCATCGTAATGTGATCTCAAGTTTTCACACAGGGTGCCAATCGTAAATTTTCATTTACAACCATTGGTAGAGCTTGCTTTGCTGTTGTACAAACATCATTTCTGACTGCATCAAGTGTGTTAAATCAGCAAGTAAGTGACCACGATCGAGTGTAAAAACGAGTCCTGGGGACGTTAAGACAGAAGATATGCTTCATTGTAAATCCTTAGTGACCTGACACCTATTTAGAGAATAAACACAAAAATATCGATCGAGATTTTCCCTAAATAGCTTGATTACTTTTGTGCTGAAGCGACATTTTGTCGTAGGTGGACTAAATGTAATGATAGCGTCTTTTTAATCAATTTTTGTTTTGGTGTTTCCCTACCTCGTACAGTCACTGCGGTTTCTCCTACTACGGTGGAATGTGACCACCAGGTATAGACGGTGTTGTTGTCGGTTGCCGTCAGTTCGTTGACCTTTAATACAATGTAACCATTTTGCACCTTTAATGAAGTCTTAGAATGTTGTTGTTCAGGGGCTTTGAGTTCCTCTGGAGTGCAGGCCATTAAAGCCGGAATACCTAGAGCCCAATAAGGTAGAAATGCACATGAAAACATATAATTTGTGATATTGATGAAAAGTGGTTGACAATAGGAAAGGATAAGGCAAACGAAAGAAATAAATCAAGTTGAGATTAGGGGCATGGTGCTGTTTAAGGCTTCACACATTGCCTGAGACTATAAAAACCGCCGGCTGAGCTTATACCGAATATTATCATGCTCCGAAATTCCTGCATTATTGTCCGGCAAAAAAATTTTCGATCGTAATATGAACGCGAAAAATGTAATACTAGCAGGGTGTGTTGAGTGTGTGTGTGTGTGTGAGAG
>LD343366.1:162998-175498 GCA_001465055.1 Ptychodera flava
GTGTGAGAGGAGAAAAGAGAGAGAGAAGAAAGTGAAAGAGGAGAAGTGGGAGGGAGGGAGAGAGAGAGAGAGAGAGAGAGAGAGAGAGAGAGAGAGGTTTCCTGATTTTGAATACACGTTTAAATATAGGGATGGCATCAATGGCATGCCTGCCTATTTACTCTTGAGCCACATAACTGTGTCGTGTAAGCGGACATCAGCAAATAAACATTCTCGAACAAAGAGAACCACAGTTTCATTCCAACGCATAAAACTCCTTGATTAGTGAATCAGGGGCCTCTTTTATCACATTTAGTTAAAATAAATTATCGTTATATTGTTACCTTTTTCCTTTGTTCGATTTATGCATAAATTAGAATAAGCCAATGCTTTAATTGTACTGTTCAGCACAATAGATGTACCGCTTGGTGCCAAGATATCATTATTCGGGAAAACCACGATTATAGTGTCATCAATGATGTGTGACCCTGTGATACAATCGAGGAACATTTCGGTTTATAGCCTGAAAATCTATCACTGTGTAAAATTATTTTATCAAATTCAATGTCCGTTTCTTGTGCACTTTTCATTTAACTATTGAACTATGTACCTTGTCAGCTCTGTGACATTTTCTGAAATGTGCAAGTAAAAATATCAGCTTATCTCATCTGTAGATTTTTATTTCCAAGTGTTTTTTAAAACAACGCCGATGATCTGTTTTCGGTTTTGTTACGACATAGCCTATTACAGAACTTGATTTGTATTTTTTCTGATTGACAAAGTTTCTCAGTTGTATTTTAAAAAAGATTCCCCAAATGGTAAAATGTTATAACTCTGGAAATAAGCGCGTCCAAACATACTTGAGCTGGTGTTAAATTTAAATAGAAAAAACAGGATAAGATTTCAGACAAAAGAGCTCAGAAAGTTAAATAAACAAGCAATGAGAGAAACTTGTGTCACTTGGTAACAGATATATTGGCAGCGGTAGACGGGTACATATGCAGGGACACCAAATCTTAGTGATACGAACGACCCATACCTTTGTTTTCAGGACATCTTGATAGACCTGATAATAGCACCGTTGTTGTAAAAGCGATCACCATGACAACCGATCTCATCTCCATTTCACATAGACCTTAAATTACACCTGAAGTCGCTTAACACGTCTCACTTTCGATCCTGTGCAATTTCTGTACATGGGTGATCCTTTAACATGATATATATGGAATAAATCAACATGCAGCTTTTCTGCACACAGATCTTGTCTTTGCCAGATGTGACTATTAGGCAAGAGACACAACTGGCCACACCTGTTAATAGTCATAAGTCCATTTAACCAGGCTCTGCTATCTGACCTTTGACCGAAAAGTCAGAGGTTGGTTTTTAGTTTAGATATGCAGTTGCCTATACCTTAAGCTGATAACATTTTTCTAAATAAACTTGACATCATTTTTAATTATTAACAATTGACTTCTCTTTACCTAGTGAATAAAATTGCCCCGTGAGTCCGTTTTACAATCCATGAGGTAAACAGCATGCAAGAAAAAGTTATGGCGATCAAGTTTCGTGCTATTGAAACTGAGAGCAAAGATGCAGTTAGAAGTCCGTACTTTGCTTTTTAATTCGCCCTTTAACTAGCATTTTTATTCTCTTGCCATCCTGCATTGTTACTAGAAAATGACGCAAGAAACCGCTCGAAAAGCATTTGCTCCATAGGGATTTCCTAGATATACGTCTAAGGCGACAAAGCCAGCATGATTATGCCTAATGTGCCCAGACAAACATAGCTCGATTGGAAGTGAGCTCGTTTGTTTTAAAAGTAATCAGTTTAGCATGGCCTCTCAAACGAAACTTTGCAGTAGTGTAATTTATTCTTTGTAGTTTAGTTTATTTACTGGCAATAGAAAGCCTAACATATACGCCTGACTGGTATATGGGCTAAGGGGTCATACAAATGTTTAGAACAGCCACTCTTACCATCCAGTTACTAGTTTCGCGAAAAGTGAAAAAAAACATTGGATTGACCTAACATTTATTGAACAACGCTGGGAACAGAGGAATTAGTGGCCAGTTTCTCAGTCTGGAAAAGTTGGAATGAAGCTATCAGATATGAACATAAACAACAATTAAAGGCACGGCATAAAAAGGTAGCCTCCGATGTCATTAAAATCCCACAAAATAGTTTGGAGTAACTTGAAACGTAAGGGACATTGTTTCTTAACATCTATTTTGTCAACAGAAAGGAGTGTTTCGTCGTCGATAGCACAACTTCGTTCCTATCCATGTGCGTATATTTGAAGAGATACCGTATTTGTGCGTTTTTTACATAATCGATCCTAGAAGATATTGCGGAATAGAGTATCGCGGCACAGAAATCTGAATGATGAGCAGCAAACACGGGAAGGAGCAAAAACTGAAGTTTGGTAGTTTGTTACTTAAGGAAGTGAGAATCCACTCTTTGCTAGCAGTCGCTGATACAATGTAACAAAACTAACAAACAAACAAACAAGTATATCAATTAACCAACGAATAAATTAATAAACAAATAATATGTAAATAATGAATACAAAAATGATCAAATAAAACAAGTAAATAAATAAAATACAGAAAAAAAGGAATCGAGCGAATGAATGAATGAATAATAAATGAATGAATGAATACATGAATGAATGAATGAATGAATGAAAATGTCTTCAGTGAATCGTATTGATGTTTCGAGGTACTCATTAAGTGTCTTCGAGGGAATCGGGGAATGCTTTTAACGTGGTGAAATACAGTCAAAGTGTGGATGGACACAAGATACATATTATCTGTGAAGAGGACACTTCCAAGCAGAGTTCTTAGATAGCATGGTAAAGGGACGTCTCCCTTTAGTACTGGTTGAACTTTGCTATGAGTAACAGCCTGACATACTGATTGAAACATTGTTGTATAATTACTCTTGTTGACAACTACTCTGCATTGCCAAGCCAAGGGATTCCACTGCACAGTACGATGTATCACTTACAGAACCTTATATGAGCATTGTACAGTCCATTTTCATTTCAACAGCAAACTATGATATTAAAGTGTTAAATTTAAATTGAACATCGTCTGCTTCGACTGGACCGCTTTGTTGTTTGTCTGAAATGCACAGATGACTTCTTTTTGTAGATAAACGCGTTTTCGTGAATTTGCTCTACATTTAGACTTCATTAAATGGTGTGAATCTTTATTATTGCAAGTGCGTCTTTATGGTCAAAGCTCACACGCGAATGCTGAAGGAGGCAGCGAAAGCATCAACATGTCATCCACACCAAGTTTAGCCATCAAACTACTATCACTTTGGACATGCGACTCTCGAAACAATAAAACGTTGAACTTGACCAAACAACATTGCTTATACCCTCTGAAGGTCTTATCATAACCAAACTTGTGCAATATGAAGTCGAAAGGCAGAAAAAATTACCTGCGATTTTTTAACTGTCCGTCAGCTGGATAAAGACGTGATGGCGTACTTTGTAAAGTATAAATACCGAATTTTGATCTCTTCGAAATGGTAAGTGTAATATCTATTTTGAATTAGTTACATTATGTTTGATAACGGTTTCATTATTTTCATGAGTTGTTGATGTTCGTAAAATGCATACTCACTTTACATTTAAAGACTTACGCGATGAATAATCCTATGCATTCTGTGGCGCAGCGGTACCAAGTACATGTATGTGTATGGAGACCAACAACAAATCTTTTCGTGTCATGTGATCGGACCACACAAGAGCTATCGTACAGTGTGTGCATTAGTGTGTTGACGATACCAAGCACACTCACAAGTAGACACATAGACAGATAGATAGATTGTTAGACAGATAGACATAAATTCACATATAAACAGATAAAGAAGTACATAAATAGATAAATACTGAAGCGATGAAAACATGCATAATTAATTAATAATCAATGTTTGCCCAACGGAAATTATGTACGCATAGACTGTATTGCCAGATTTCCTAATGTTCTTGTTTCACGTATCCAAAAATACGACTCTATGATCCTATACGTAAGCTTGAAATAGATGTTACAATAAACGAGGTAATTGTCAATGGTGCTTCTGAATTGTTTTTGTATTGTTTCAGACTTAGTGCTAAATCTCCAACTGAACTGAATCCTATAAGTGTCTACTGACTACGAAAAACTTCATTGTTTTCATAAGTTTATATTGCTGTATTCAAACTATTAACACAAAGGCAGCGTCAATCGAACGTTGTCATTCTAAGTGACACGTTATTTCCAATAAACAACATAAACAGGTCAAAGTGTGTTTCCATTTTACTGTGATATGGCTGGCATATACAATGTAAATGTAATGAGAGCCTATGAATCCGTAGCCAAGTTCGTATGCATCTATACTGACGGGTACCGAATATTTAAATAAAAATTATAGGTCAGATCAGCTATGAATGCGGATTAAATAATAACAACACCTCCAGTTTCAGTAAACTGTAAACATTCCAACTCGTTACACGACGTACATGTTTTGATTTGAATGTAAAAATAGCGATACTCGCCACCCTAGGGTGAATACCAGTGTTGATTTATACGGTAGCCAGATATTGCCCATTTGCATACAATAGGAACTGATACGATGCTGACTGTATGTGTTTGCCAACATTCAAAGAGGTCAGAGATCATATTCGTCGAATTCCGATGTCTCGAGGATTGGTACTGTTGCAGTTGACATGTAAAATCAGCAGACATTCACTACTTCATAACAGTAAAATTATCATTATAGTCGCCGTCAATTCGAGCAAAATATACCTCTTCAAAAATGACAACAGAATTAAGGTGGACTAAAATTTTACTTTCATCTGCGAGAAAAACTGTTCAAGTATATATGTTTTGGTAACCTGCTGTTTTTGGTTTCGATGAAGTCGTGAGAGTTGTGCGGCCAGGCCGCTGGTACATGCATCATAGAGCTTTCTTTTCTTGTATTCTTCTCATTTTCGAATTTATGGAGCCTACAGCGTGTGTAAACCTAGCCTCAGGATATCGTTCATTCACAGCGCCTCCATGAACATCAATACAGCTATTGTCACTTTACCAACGGTTGCCTTTCTAATCATTATTCTTTGCAGTGAGATTTTCATTGAAGAGCATAAATTGAAGGTTTAAAAGTTACTTTACGGTATTACATAGACATCAGGCAAAAAGTTCCGATTTTTTTGTCGAGTTTCTTTTTGTATAGTCTTTTTCAAGGAAATGAGAATTACTTTGACTGCAACAAGGGATACGGCTGAGGCTGGAACATCATACATTAGCAAATAAAGTTTAACGTGTACCAAAGACTGACGACTGTCTCGTCGAGTCATTTTCAAACTTAACCGAGTTTACGGATGCGTATTTCAACTCAGCTCCGATATTATCAATACAAGATCTTTTCTAGCGTTTTGAAGTTGCTTGTATACATGTCCTTGTGCACTGTAATCTTTGAGACAAGCTGCAAACCTCTTATGCACATGCTTTCGATCGATAACTTCCCGCTTGTAAAGCTCTGTAAAAAAGAATATGTGGATCGTAATTATACCGAAACATCACACTTATGGCAAAATACGTTGATCTGAGATTGAAAATAACAACAGCTGTAACACTGAAGACGATTTACTTGTTAGTTTCTACGATCAATTAGTTTCAAGAGGGGGTTATTGTGAAGAGAACTGTTGATTTACATTATAAACTGAATAAAATATAAAAAATTGGTATGCATAGTAATCCAAGTGAAACTGAACTTGTTTGTAAATTGCCGCATGATAATTTGATATATGTATTGTCGTCTGCTACTAGTGTCACAGACACCAGTTAGCATATGTAAAAGTATGCGTAAACTATGCAGAGTGTCGGCAAATTAAACTTTTTCATATTTCGTCGCCGTTATCATAGTAATACGCAAAGTTTATTTGGGCGTTTAGAGAAAGAAAACTTCATTTCAAACGTTTCACGCAACAGTAAAATTCTGTAGCAATCATAGATTTTGATCTGTTTCTCGCTTCATATAGTTTGTTTAAAGATGTACAATTTTTTTTAAAGATGTACAAATGTGTTCCGTTTCGACAAGTGGCACCGAAAATAAAACGTGAAAAAAACCTTTCTACGATTGATAAGCAGCTCTTTCCATCAATCTTATCCTGAAATGACTTGCATGGTTGACAATTTTATGATTTTATTCACACTCACTTGAACATTTCGCGGTGAATAAACATCACACTTAAACCTGCGAGTACCGACATTTGTTTTTCCGTCGTACAAAGAGTACAATGGCTGCAACACCAGTGATTACTACAATCGTAGCCAGCCCAAGAGTTATGCAGAGGGAAGTGCTGAACCAGGTAGTTACTGGTATCTGCGTCGACCCTAGTCAAGTAGAAAATATGTGTGCCGACTTAATATAGATGATAACGAAACAACATTTACATCTTGAAAATACTTATTGTTTACCTGAGTGGTAAAAGCTTTGACCACAACAATACTTAAAGTCTTTTATATACGATTTTCTGATGGAAAGAAAAATACTATCACAGTTATACAGGAAGGTTCGTCGAAGTTCTATATTTAAATTCTGTTAATATATACACAACAACTTCAATTCATCATCCTGTATTGTAGGTAGAGTATTATCCACATTCTTTCATCGTTCTGTTACCTTTAGCCTACTTGGGCGGATTATGGTCAACAAGAGATCGATCACAAGCGCAAGCGCAGACATTCCAATTTGTCGACATCAGGTATTGCATCAGGTACATATACCATCGCAGTGCGTAAAAAGACAAGGTTGTTAACACTTTTCGCCCAACTGTTCTATGAAATAGACAATAATCTTGCTGGAAACAAAGTCAAACTGCTGGAGTTTTTACGTACTTAACTCATTATCAAGACAGCAGATACCTAGAACCAGTAAAGCGGGTACAAAGGAGGTATTCTTACCAGTTTGGTCGTCTACGACTGTTAGATGCACAGATATATTTCGAAGGGTGTATTCCATATCACCATAAACCGCTTGGCATAAATAGTGTCCAGTGTCTTCCAAACGCAGATCATTTATTACAAGTGTAGAAACGAAAATATCGCCCTGAACATTTGTGGACAATCTAAGTCGGTCTCCAGTCTGATTGTTTGTGCGAATTACGTCATTCGAAATCCACACAAGGTGAGTGACTTGTCCTAATGGTTTTACTGAACAATTCACTTGAAGAGTTGATGCAGTAGACATGTTGACATGAATTTCTGTCCGGTCAATAATATTAGTGTGTCCTTGCATGGAAATTTCCATCGAGAACGGCTCTACCGAAAAGGAAGATATATTTCCACATTACTCATTTTACTACCATTCTTAGTCGTCGAAATAAATGGAAAGCAAACGAATGCCCTGTGATACTCACCAAAAACGATCAGATTTACTTGGTGTATACTTTCCGTGGAATTTGAATACCTTACATCACACAAATATTCTCCGCTGTCACTTGGTTTTGTGTCACTTATGGTCAACATTGTTATTTTAGATGCCTCAATTTTGTATCTGTTACTGGACCGCGCAGGTTTCCCTTCATCTACGTAAAAGTGAGCACAGAATGTCCCTGTCGGTCGCCTCGTCCAACGAATTGATGTGATGTTGTGTTCTTTAGAAGTGTCATTGTCAATTGGGCATTTGATAACCAAAGTGATGCCTCTTTGAGAAAGTATGTTTCGCACTCCATGATAAAATATGGCATTCCCGCCTGTAACATACAAAGAGATTTTTCATGAAAGCCTAGATGTTTACGCAAATTTTTCAACGCCTTTAGCAATTGCAAAACCAACTTTCATTTACATTAATTATTTTGAAACTGTTACAGACTTGAAGTATACTTATAGTTCTCCTCAAGAACATATATGAAAAAGTTTACATCATATAAGACTATGTAGTATTCATTATTTAGGAATGGCTTGGTACTTTCAGACGATATTATTTTTGGTCTTCTATCTGCAAGTTTCGTATCAACAGAGATGTCCAACAGATAAAGGTGAGGGCTTTCTTTTTTACATCGAAGGAAACAAGCCTACGATAACTTCGCGGCGAATTTACTACACATTTGGTATCTCTTAAGAGTTCATCAGATATGAGGGTAACGATATCACAGCGGGATTTCGGTTTATTCTAGAATTACAGTTTTCTTATGAATTGTTGTGTATATATTAATGTACGCACCACCTCAATAACTCATTTCGACTAGCTCCAACGAGAAAAGAAATTTTAAATACACTCATTACTTTTCAAAGTTGTTGATCATAAAATATTTCTTCAAGTACTACTAACAGAAATAAATACGATTTGGACTATTTTAGGGTATAAAGTGACAGGAAAAAAATACTATTACTGATTTTGCTTGTCAAGAATACTCGTTTCACAAACATTTGCATATATATTTCTGCATACATATACACCTACGACAAAATTGAAAATAAGAAGAGTACAAGTTGATGAAAGATAAACTTATATGAATTAGCACTTTTGTCATGCATACAAGTTCTGTTCTTGTTAGTACAGACATTTATGGCGTAATACAGGCTCTCTGTCATTAATTTACTATTAGGGCCTCTCATTGTCAACGACACTATTATTTCTGTACAAATCAACGAAGACATCGTTGTACCAAAGGGCATAAACCTGCTTCTAAATAGTACGATCAGAAAAAGCGACGAACCGACAATCTGCGTTAACAGAACGTCACAGGGAGGTATGTTGTGAATTAACACTAAGAATGAGTTGCAGAGTATATATTTGTCCCGAACCGATCTTATAGCAAAACAAAATGTGTCTATTAATTACCACATGCTACAAATCTGCGTCATTGCATATAGACGGATGAACGAACGTAAATGCACTTCAAGTATCTTGAAAGGGGCAGTTTTTTAGTACGGAAAATGGGCAACTAATCCATAATACGTAAAGGAAATTCAGATTGTTCTTTACTATACATGTTAAAAATATTTCACAACAATCTTTAAAGGAACATACTATTTTGCCTTTTTCCTAATATTTGTTGTAAATATTAGCAAGCAAACTTGGGCCTTATAGATAATGAGGACTTCAGCCCGCGAATTACGTAGGAAATTGTGTCAAAACTTTGAGATTTAAGCTATTCTAATTATTAGCATGACTATTCTGTGTACTTTGTTGAAGTACACTCTATTTAGGATGTCGAAATGCTCTGAGTGTGACAGTTACACGATTTATTCGTCTGTGGTATTCAGAAACAAACGAAATCGAATAGCGACAACTCTTCACCGGTCTTTGTAACAATATGTATCTGATATTCAAGCCCTTTCGGCAAGTCAAGAAGTACATACTTTCAAATACTATATAGAGCATACCAATTAAACTAGAGTTTATACATCGAGAAATGGTGAACCTTTTCTACAGGGTATAAAAGTTAGGGCTTTTAGGGATCTCTGAAACGTAATTTCATCTACAAGATTTTTCATGATATTTATTGTTGCTTTATTTCAGGCGATTCTGGTTTGGTGGATTGCCTACCTGCACCGCCTTTCCAACTCGACTATCGATATACATACTTAAGATTGCTAAAAATGAATGGCTACGCTGTCTTACAAGTTGATCAGCTCGGAGACCGCGATGACCGAGTTGTCTACTCATGGTGGTCAGCTAGCAGAGACAAAATAGTAGGGGAGACTATGATATCAGTTCACGGTAAATAATTGATATTTGCCTAAATCAAGTGCCTCGAATTTTATTTTATTTGTCAACATCTATTGCGCCAACAAAGAACTGACGATACAAAGTCTGCGTTTAGTGAACATTATATATATATATATATATATATATATATATATATATATATATATATATATATATATATATATATACTATATATAACTACTTTATGATTTACTGAAAAAAGTTTACTTAAGTGATTTATAAAAACAAAGGGACACAAACTAATTCTTATTTCTTTTCAGTTATTTAACTTTAAAAAGGCACAACTTACCTGCTTTATCTGCTACACGTATTATTAAGACCACTACGAGGATTAAATAATTTATACTCATTCCCTCGCCTAAACCATTGGACTGCCTGCGCTCTCTGAGATGTAGCTAAACGCTGATCTGCGGTGTGAAATGTGTGTTTAAGTATTGTTATTTTGCTTGATTTCTAATGCCATCATTGTTCTGCACAAGTAACACATATGCTTAACACATACGTGTCATGTGCGATCATGTGGACTGCATTCATTTGTGTGCTAAGTATTGTTATTTGCTTGATTTATAGTAACGTCATTGTACTGCACAAGTATCACATTAGCTTAACACAGACGTGTCAGGTGTTATCATGTGGACTGCATGTGGCCATCGTTACGATATTGTGGGGTCGCCGCTGTGTGAACTTTCAAAATCCAAATAAGCAAATTTAGAAGCACCTCATGGATCGTTTTTTCAAAGTTTGTTGCGATCAAAACGGCATATAGCATATTTATGGTGCAAAGTCGCTTTATTTTTTCACCTTTGCTTTATCTTTTCTTGATATTTATGAAAGCCAATTCAGTTTTATGATGTATGTGGTTCTTTGTAAAACTGCCTCATTCGTATCTTATATGCTACTCTTAAGAAAAGACCATTCTTGACTGAAGTACAAATAGCAAAATCATATTTTTAAAATCGCTTATTCTAATTATTTTACTGAAAAATTTTCATTTTGAGAACAGGTTGACTGTTTACAGTAAATTTGAGACGTTCTAGTGCCACGTTCACGTTCTAGCGTGTCTTATAAATTACCAATTTTTTCTTCTAACGTATTTAGTCATATTCGAATATTGTTGTTACTTGCGTCAGTTCAATATAAAATATTCATGTTTGTGATGATACAAGATTTAAAATCATAAATATCGTCAAGTATGGCAAGAAGTGTATAAGGCGTTATCCGCCGTAATCCGCCGTAGAAAATTAGATATAGCATTCAAGCTGATCGGACGAAAAACCACTTTAAACTTAGTATAAGTGAAAATAGTAGTTTAAAGGTAGAAACGAAATCAGCGATAACATCTGATCCATTAACATTTAGTATCATTTTACATACTCTATTCCAACAGATGGCAGTGACCGAATTTACTTGAGAGCAAGGTTTGGTAAAACTGTATCAGTCGTGTTAGATCTAAAAGATGGTGTCTACAGCGATATTGCTATGGCCAAGAACAATAGTATGGGAATTTACAATTACCAACCCAGTCAAGAAGACAAAACAACCTGCCATGTCCATAGCAGATACATTTTCCCCAAATTTGGTGGACGATATTACATTACAAGGTTTGAAAGTGTCAAATGTTGCATGTTCCAAACGTATATGTTTACTGCTACAAGCACCGATGGTGACGACAAAAGTTCTGTAATCAAGTTGATTACTTTGGCATCAGAAGGTAGGTCATTATCAGTAGTGGCCAGATTATTGATTAATTTCACGACCTCGGTAGCATTGTTCGTATACTGAAGAATGACCCCGACTACGTATCATTGCCTGAGTATATCGGTGTTGTATGTGTTGTATTCCATAAAATGAAAAAAAGAGTTCTAATGCTGATGTAAACTTTTGCAATAATGATTAAAGGGAATATGAAACTGTTCACCGCACAAAGTAAAGAACATTCAGCAAATTAATTATTTGATATAATCTTACTATTATGACAAAATCGCTTTGGAGCGATCTAAATGTTGATTAAGTTACGCTATCGCACGTTCGCATGTTAATAGTGAATAATTTTAATTTTTCTGATAAACAACTTTTCATTGTCTTTCGGATATTCTATATTTTCGAATTGATTACAGGCCTTTAACTGCATAAAAATTACACAATGTTTCTACCAGATTCAGGATATAAAGTAACGGCAGATGACATCTTTGGAATCTTGTATGGCGGCTTATTGTATGCCGTAGGATGATAATTTTTCTTAAGTGTTGTAAGAGTGTCTAACTGGCGTGATCACTCCCTCCCCACTAAACAACAACATCAACAACAACAATAACAACAACAACAACAACAACAAAAACAATGACTAACAAGATAACCAAAACGAGATTAACAAATTAACAAGTGAACGAACTAGCCAACTCAAAAAGAGTAAACTCCTTTTTCAAAGTATTGTTCAAACAGCAAAGAAAGTCTCTCTTGACTGCCAAAAGGAGTGAATAAAATTATTTGCAGAGCTAATGATGATTTATTATCCTTTCTTCGCAGAGGACATATTACTTCATTTAAAGCTTTCAAGTCCATCAATTTCGTCCGGCGACAATGTTAGCATTTCCTGCCATTCTTCCAAACATGTTTCAGGGTTCCAATGGATGTTTAATGACCAGACGTTAGAGGTAAGACGTGTTATGTTTATCATATGATTGTGTTCATGTTCTCTCGAAACTAAACAGGAATCATGATATTCATCATATATACATCACTATAATCTGAGTTTTTAGGAAACAGTTCACGTATTGGAATACAGCGATGA
>LD343366.1:187336-199431 GCA_001465055.1 Ptychodera flava
GTGCACGTAGACCCCTCTAGCCCACGGACTATTAGTAATTCCGATTTTTGACGTGAATGTAATTCGTCAAAATATCAAATAACCACAGGACACATTGGCATACCTACCAGGGCGAGAAAAGGGGACACGTCTTCGTATCAAATGTACATATTCATGCATTTCAAACATTCAACTAGGAAGGAAAAGATACCATGGCTTAATGTTATTTTAATAGAGACTGTCATTTTTATTTAAACTAGCATGTACTTTTGAAAGACGAGTAGCAACTACTAGAGTACAAATTTGTCATAAGAAGGGTTAGAAGCCTAATTTTGATAATACTTAACAGACCTGTGCATTATGTGGCTCCTTTACTATGAGATGAAACAAAACTTTCGGTGAGATCGAAACAATTCAATTTGCTACCTTTTTTGTAATCATTGTAAAGAAACATCTTCATTGCGATTGTTTTCCATCTCCACAATGTGGTGCAGTACCCGCTAACGTTAAAAGTGCCGGGTCATAGCTTAAAAGGCAATTTGCTCGTAGAGGATTGGACTCATGATTTAGTAACAGTGAAAGATGTTTATTATACCCTCAACGCAGTCAGAAAATTCAACGTGTTATATATTTCCGTGATTAAATTTAACGAAAGAATTTCGAAGTGTACCTAGGTATTTGTGATATTTTCTGGTTGTGATCACACAAAGCATGGTACCGAGACCTGTTATCAATTGGAAATAATGAAAGCTGCTGCATGCAACTATTTATTTTGATCACTGTTTGTGCTTGATAAAAATGCAATTTTCTGGTGATAATTATGAAGTAAATACACGTAAAGAAGAAATTGCAATTGAGCCTTTACAAGGTGACTTCATTTTGTGTGTATCAACGCCGCTAAATGTTGTTTTCTTATTTCATTTACAGACTGAGTAAAAAATAATCATATAGCAAAACTATGTGCAGCAGCAAATGTAGCAAATAGCTTAGAGGGACGATTAAATTGAATTTGTTAAGAGCGCTGCTCTAATCACGTGTTGTCAAATCATCTCCAATTGACTTGCTTACAGCATCCGGAATGTTGACCTGTCAATGAGTTTGAATATGTAAATTTTTAAGTATCTCAAAATCGCTTCAATTTGATCTTCCATTTGTCAAGAATGACGATAAAATATATCAAATTCAAATAATAAAAAATATGAGCAATGGAATTAACGCCAATAAAGCAACATACACGTTTCTATGAGGTATGACAACTGTGGTATATACTTTAGGTTGAATTATTTAAAACGTCAATATGTACAATATTCAAGGCACATTCCCTATTAACCAATTTTGTTCACGGCAGACATTCAAGCATAATAAATGTATATGATGCGTAGAGATGAAGTCTATATGCTTAATTTAATTGTGAATTTGAAAATGTTTTCATAATTTGTGTTTTAAAGTTTCGCGAAAATTAAAAACATGGCTGCGATGTGCTTCGTTATGCTCGTTTTCATTTTAAATGAATGCAGGACCGCCGCCTTCGATTTCTTCGTCTCTTGTTACAAGCTTTTCGACAAGAGTCCCCATGACGTCTGCAGTAGGTGAATTTTCAATGGAAACCCTGACCAAAGGTAATTATACCTATAGTGAGTTATTTCATATTTTATCAAATAACGTACACAAGGACACATTTTTCCTGAGTCGATTTGTATCAGCCAAGTCCGGTCAGCCCCATCGATATTTTGATTTCGTTTTTTATTTGATATTGTGATTTTATTTCCGATTATTATTGCAGAAATATGACATACTTTACTTCATTCTCATTGTTCAGTAGTACAAAATGATTTTATGCCCTCTCTTTCTTTCCCACTCTTTCAGGATTACTCGGAACAAGTATTAGTGAGATGCAAAAATTTAAGGCAATGCATCAAGTTCCGACAACACAAGGTATAACAGCAGTCTACAAGAACAGTTGACTAGATTTCCTTTGAAGATAAACAATTTTGAAGACTTAAAATCGCCACTGTGACTGTTTATTCGGCATTTATGTCGTCTGCTGTTTGAACAAATGTAACCATGACAAAACCCAATAAATTTTGACTCGTTTACCATCTAAGTCTTTGTGAGGTCTCTAGAATTTAGGAGCATCATATTTAATTTGTCGCATATCGCAACCAAACTTTCTTTATTTCTCCTTGATACAACAGATATTGATGCATCATATCAGAAACAGAAAGAAGGAATAATCATGGCAACGATGGTAACTGTTTTAGTGGTGGTCATTGTGGCATTGTTTGCTGTGATTGTGTATGTGCTTTCCAAGAAGGCATGCCATAGTGATAACTCGTCAACAAACGGAACTGAACAAGACGAGGAATCTTCAACTGGAGGGAGCTCAGAAAATGTGAGTGATATCTACTGTTAATACAATAAAACGTCATTATCACAGCAATACAGATAACCCAGGACACATAATTATGTTCCAGAAACTGTTCTCATGAATACTGTAGACAAGGCAAGCATAGGGGCGAACTGCTCATCTGCCTGAGAGAAAAATTAACTCATATATGCACCCCTTTCTGGCATTTAAGGATTAGTCATACATAGAAACAAATAAAAAAAACTGATCATTCTTCAACAAAAGTGTGATAATTCTGTGTTCCGGAAAAATCTGAAAGAGGCTTATACCAAACCGGAATAAATTGAAAGTAAATTGTTTCCACGGAATTAGAACACGATGAAAAACAATTTTACAGAAGGAGTGAATCATAGTTTCAAAAGTAGATCAACAGATTTACCGGGCAAAGGAATGCGTCCTTTAACCTGAAAATATGTAAATTACTGTGCGTGAACAAACACCATTGTTTACAACTTTAGTGATAAATATTATCTCGCATCTTATCGTTGAGAGACAAGTGGTTAACATGTGGATATATGGTAGCAAATTTATTGGTTACTTAGATGCCGCTTTGAGACTGATCTTTAACCTTTTCTGATATGTTCAACAGTATCGACAAGTTTATCATGTCAACTCATGTAACTTATAAGGGGGCGGTACTGCCAGTCCATCGAACGATCCATTTCCAAAATCTAGATCTAAATAAAAATGAAAAGTCATCTTTCTCTATCTAGGTCGTATTCCATTAAATTGTCTCTAAGTTAACATTGCTGTTTTTACGGTATCGTGTCATATTACTCATGTAACTCAAGGGTTTTGATCGTTGTTTTCAGACTCAAGGTGGCGAAACTACAGAAAATCAACCTTTCATTGATGGTGCACAAAATCCTTCCGTATCCAACTCGGTAAAGACAATCTTTGCAATCATGGCAGATTTATGATTTGCTGAAAGTAACTGAAGATTATGTTTCAAAACTCTGAAGAGTGTACTTCTGTCAATTTTTGTTACCGATCCAAAATATGATATTGTTATCAAGTTATTTTACGGGGACACTACAACAAAACAGTGTTCTGTTAGTAATGAATTTAAAAAAATATCATATGCAATATTCTTATACATTTTATATAAGGGAACATTACAGCCTAACAATGCCATTGAACAAAGCACGGGGGCATATGCAACTCAGGAAGAGCTTATACAGAACAAGCCAACATTTCCGTCTGAACCTCTTGAATTCGATTATTGTCTTTTGCGATTTTACGACAACTGTTTTCTTGGACGAGGGGAATTTGGTTTTGTGCGAAAAGCTGTTGCTCCATATATCCGTGGTGAATATGGGGACATACAGGTTGCTGTGAAGTGCCTGAAAGGTAGGTATGGGTGATCGAAGATGATCAATGATCTTTCAAATGTACTAATTGATCACAACAATTGGCTCATTGAGAAATGATCTAAAATTGTATTTCTCTTCAGAATAGTCATTATCGGGAATTTTATGCCTTAAATGTATTGGTTGCAGAACATGTTCATGCAAAAAAATAACTCACTGCTCAATATTGTTCTGAGACTTTTTTTCGGCTTGCTGGTCAAACCGAAGCAACCTGTTTTGTTTCATCCATAGTCCGCTGAGTACAGAACCATGTATGTTCTAAGCTGTTTCATTGATTTTACATATTCGGCGATTGTTGCCTCATTCCGTGCGTAGTGTATAAATGTTAAAAACATCATTGTATTGAGGTATACCTATTTAAGAGTTGCCACAAACGCTTTTAATATATGCATAGTATACTATTTCAATGATCTGCAGGTGTTTACTTTCTGTGTCCCTTTAGTATCATTACACGGAAACAGATATTAAAGTTATACGTATGAAAATCTATTGAAATAAAAATTAATATTAATAATAAGAAAGAGTAAATTATTTTTGTTATTGATTACATTATCGCATCTGAATGCCACTTCTTTCCCCCATATCCAGAGGATGCATTATCTGAAGACAAAGACAACTTTCTTCGGGAATTAGAAATAATGAAACTGTTACGGTCCAGTCACCCGAACATTGTTAAACTACTAGGTTATTGTACATCGTCAGGTAAATTAAAGAAATCCGTTAAAATGCGTTTGTTGCTTATACTACGCAAATGCATCATCAGCTACGTGGCAAATCATATCGCTTTTTCTCATATATCGAATTACAATAAAATAAAACAATATAACTCAACAGAGATTTATTAAATGCTGGTATATGTCCTTTTTACATAGCAATTACCTTTCATGCATAAGTTGAAATAAAAAAATGGACAAGGCTATTGTTTCTAATATCTGTCTAGAGTTGAAGTTGTAATAGTAAGATCAACCGTCATGTGGTGAAAAAAAACCCACCAAATCAGTTGAAACTATGGGCGATCTTGCCTATCAATTTTGGCCATTTTTGAATGACCATTTTTTTTTGAGATTTCATTGAAGCAAATACTCGGAGTGCTGACAGCAAGCAATAGGTCATAGGCTATATTTACACGTCAGCCCCGACGTCAAAAGTTGAAAGGTCAGGTAACCTTCATTGTACCGACTGCTGATATTTATGCCCAGATATTTCGATAACCAGGTTTAGGGTCGCTTTAAAGCTACTACGCTTAGCTCAGTATTTCGTTTTTTGTAGGACTCTTTAATATAACAATGACTTTTAAACGTCAACTCAGTCGATGTTATTGCAGTATGCCTGGCAGAATTGCTTTAGTTATAATAAATTGAAATGTGATCATTAAGTACAAGATCAACTGTTTTGTGAATGCAAAATTGAACGAATGTTGCAGTGCTTACCTATAACGCACGGGAAGGTAGGACGCAAGCCTATGTGAAAATGCGATGTTTTTACCGTCGTGGCGCATAGTATGTCCACTTGTAGTGGGATGAGATCCCAGGGACCATTTATGTCTACGAGGAAATGATCCGCGAGTTATCCATAATTGCATTCAGCAATGATCGTGGTAACGTTTCCACTCGAGTAGCCACAGGTGTAACTGCATGGAACACTGGGTGTTTAACATACAATGTATGCCATTCAAATCTCAATATTCATGTCTTAACATGCAAGAGTTAACAAGTAAAATACCACTTATGATGTGATTTGATCACTACAGGGCATGATCTCCTCAGTGCTGACATTAAATCAAATCATTTCAAATAAATATTACCAAGAGGTGGTGTAAAATCTTTAACGTTTTCTGTAACCTTCAAAATTACTCGACGATAAGCTAAAACAGTATTTAGGAGCGATTCACTATATTACTGGTGTCCCCTCTATCTAAATCTTGAGTTAGTGAATGAGTAACTCTAAATGTCCGATCAAAATTGTTTTTCAAATGTGGCCACAAAGAGCGCCATCTAGCCTTTTGTACTACCTTTGTGAAGAGTGAACACACAACATTTAGGTTCATAGATCAAGGGTCATCAAAAAGTTCGTAACTAACTTGACATTTAAAAACATTAACACTCCGAGGAGAACTAGGAGACAAATTTAATTTACCGCGTCAGAAAGTGTTGGAAAAAGCTACCTTATTTAGTATAGATGTAATGTAGTAGATTCTATATGCTAATAGGTTGTGCGCAGGAGGGGCTAATGCTTGAACATGCATCGCGCAGTAGTTATCGATGGTATGTCAAATTGCTTGGCAAGGTTATCTCGATCATGACCTATTTATTGTAAATAACTAACTAGGCATGCGGCTTACGTGGGGGCTTTACATGATACGCATTTTGATCTTTGATCTTTGATCTTTGATTTTCAAAACTGAAACTGTGCATAAATGGCAGTCTGATCATAGGTCATTTGTTGACCACAGACGATTCAGGACGGGCGACCCGTCAGGCGAAATTCAGACAAGAAATCAGATTATTGCATTGCAATGGATAGGAAGGACCTATGCCATCTTGAAAAATCTCTATTGTGTGTTGCTTCCTCGTTTATCATCACCCTTTGGTCAATAACAAAGAATTTCAAAGTGTGTAGCATCGTTTTCAATCAATTAGTATTTTTACACATTCTTTATTCAACTATTTGTCTGTCATGCGGAATCTCTTGGTGTCGTACAAGTAGGAATTGGCACCCTGTTCCAAACGGTTTGCTATTTTGTGACATTCTTTATTTTTATTTCGCTGGGCATCATGGCTCACGAATAGGAATATCCATGTATAACACATTCATTTATTGATGCTGCAATAATAACAAAACAAATAAATACTGTACCGCTCGTCAAATACGTAAATAACAACTGCAATATTTCATCTTTCTTCTCGCATTCGTTCGACTTATTCTAACTAGTTTTATTTGACATTGAAGAATTAGATTATTTAACATTTAAAAGAAATACAACAATTGCATTAGGACGCTCTTTCTACTGCCTATAAATTCAATACTTGTCTCACCATTGTAAAAATTAACAATGATCGGTATTATTATCATTACGTGAACATTATAAAAACGAAACAAATCACTGTATAACATTCGTTTGTACTCGAAAACACTTTTGTATTTGAAAATAAATTTACTTCGATAAGACATGGGTGACACACATTCTTGGTAATTACAGATCCTATCTGCATCATCGTTGAATTGGCAACGCATGGGAGTTTGCATGGCTATCTTCTTAAGAACAGGTGTCACGGATCGTATCAAAATATTCATCCTCAAAGTCGAGATTTGACATCATCTGACCTGCTGCAATTTGCCTGGCAAATTGCAAAAGGGATGAGCTTCATTGATTCAAAATTGGTAATTAAAAGCTGAATACTTATCGACCTATTTAGAGGTGACGTCATTAGTCTTAAATAAAACGAGAGCATGGTCTGAATTTTCAACGATACCATTGGCAAATATTCAACAAACATAAAATATATATACTCCCTTGTAAACATACAGCCACAGAAAGAATAGCGAGACTCTGTTTGTGTACAATCAATCATGTGACTGTTAATATTTGCATGCCTTATTTAAGAAGCAAAGGGTACTTTTAGATCTGACCGCCCTCTATATTGTTCACTAGAGTTAGGTCTAATTCTTTCTTCTTTTCTCCCTCAGTTTATTCACAGAGATTTGGCCGCACGGAATATTCTTTTGTGTGACAAAATGTGCTGTAAAATATCTGACTTTGGTTTTGCACACGATGTCAGTGCAACGGGTGTTTACAAATTTACAGCACAGGTAAACTGTAGGTCGCAATATGACTTTAAGTATGATCATAAATTGAATGCTCTCTCTTCCTGTTCAATTGAAGTTTTCTTTGGCGAAAACTGCACTTTTTAACATGGTGGCTAAGTGCCAAATACTATTGCTCATGCGTCATCTTAATATCATCTTCCTCTAAACCGATTGAATATTAGTTTATGTCCTATTGACAAAGTGTAACGCTAGTACATACAATCCCAGTGAGCTAGTTATCCTTCCTTTTTCAAACCCAAGGGTCGTCTGCCGATACGATGGATGGCTATAGAGTCCTTGATAAACTCGATAAGCACGATTAAAAGTGATGTTTGGTCGTACGGAGTTGTTCTTTGGGAATTGGTTACCTTAGGTAAGCCAAGTTAAGGATGTTAAGTAAATGTAGGTAGATCGATTAAGCAATCATCTCGGAGAACAGCTTGACATCAATATTCAGCGGTTTTTATTATCTGCATATTTAATTTATTACCAATTTGTATCTTTTCTATAAATAGCAATCGAAGTCCATTACCGACTTCCATAATGCGGTAGAGGGACTCTAATTTCAATGCTTCAGGTCACGATAGAAACTATACTCATCAGTAAATGTCTCGATGAAAACAAAATGGTATTTAGAATGTAGTGTGTGCCTTCATTTTTTCAATTTGTGATTATGTACAGTGTTGCTAAGCTTTTTTTCATTGCAATCATTAGGTTCAACACCTTACGCACAATTTGGACCTAGATGGGTGATTCAAAAGTTAAGGACGGGTTACAGATTACCAAAGCCAAGACATTGCAGTGACGAACTGTAAGAACAATTTACTTCTTTAGTTCATTATATTTATTCCATGACTTTTTTCAGGGATTGTGACCTCAATTGTAACATAGTATCAAGTAACTATCTTGAATTTCTTGTAGTTACCAAATCATGTCGCAGTGTTGGCTGCAAGATGCTGACAGAAGACCATCGTTCTCTGAATTAAGTAAAACAATCGGAGAGATAGCAAATGACGTAAACGAGGTGAGAAGTAGTGTTTCTAGTGAATGATGTTGTTATGGTCAGTAGAAACAAGGACCAAAGAAACTTACATTTACTTATAACTCTCAGGAAGCGTCTCCGTGTCTGTATACTTTTAGTCAGGTAATTCGTTTGTTGGTTAGTTTGTAAGTAAGTTAAGTTAGTTGGACAGTAAGGTAAGTAGGTAGGTAGGTAGATAGGGATGGAGGGAGGGAGGTTGGTAGGTAGGTAGGTAGGTTGGTTGGTTGGCCTGCATATATGTATTTTGTGTATCCTTATGTATGCTTATGTATTTACGTATGTGGTCAAAATCGAATAGGATATATCATTCTTTTTACTGTTGCAGGAATACTTGCGGATGAAAGATTTTGATGATCATATTTATGTGAATATTGCAGAAGAAGAGTGGCCTTCCGATGAAAGTTTGTAAGACCGTTGCGCGACAAACTGTTTAAATCAACTTCAAGTTCGTTGCCTGGCCGTTTTGAGTTAAACATTAATGTATCATTGCCATGAAGACGTGTTATTACAAGGCTATATTTTGATATTTTGATAGAAATGTTCAATTAGAACAGTGTTGCTGGCTCACCAACTCGGGTTTTAATTCAAATTAAAAAGTGTTTACATCTGTTATGATGATTACATTCTTGAAGATAAGAGATAGTATTCACTAATTTCAAAGAGCTCAACTCATTGCCTTACACAGTTAACTCATATTGAAGTTCATTCGCCTTCAAGTACTTATTCTTACAGGGTTGTCAATTTAATGGCACTAGATGGTAAGATAAAACATAAACCATAATAATGTCTGCCTAAAAATAAATAGGAACACACACCAACTTTAAGAAATGATAAAAAAACGATTTAGCGGATAAAATTTTGATCAAAATCGATCTTGTCGAGATAAAAACCTTTCCTGGTGTTAGCTAAAGGTTCGTTGATACTTTCCAAAACTCTTAAAACAACACATTTGAACATTAATGCATGATATTATGAACGTCGTGATTGCTTTAAGATATGAGGTAATATTATATGGCTATGTCTAAGAGACTAGCAGGCTGTATAAAGTCCGATGAGTAAAATGTACCTAAATGTTCTCAACTTTGAATTCATAAATGAATTACAATCATAAGTCTGCTGAACGTTAGCTAATAATGATAACAAAAAACAGGCATTTATATTCTGATCTTTACGTTAACAGCTGAAGAAAATACAGCTTAATTCTGCGTACTAAGACTTCATGATACGTTTACCCATGTTTGCTTCCCTGGAACCAAAGTGGTTAAAGAGGTCATTAATTCATTTATGTTAGCATATTTTGCTGTAGACTCTTTCACAGCCCCTCGACAGCTACGCCTTAGACCTGTCAAGCACCCACTGTGACAACAGTTCAGCCGAGCACAGCTCAGCTAAGCGAATAGTTCCACTATGCGTTAACCTGGCTGACATTAGTGTGATTGCCTGGCTGGCCCAGTAACCTTCATATGCTAGGAAAGCAGCATAGCGCACGATAGGTTTTGAGAAAGTCTTATTTGGCTGCGATTGTAGGTTAGCCGCGAAGTGCACAAAGGTATTTTACCAAACACACAGTGATGTCAATCTGAAAGAAACAGATTACACATTTTTAATGAGTTTAGTCCTTTTGTTTTTGCAAAAATGTCCACTTTCTATTTTCCTTGCCATTTTATCATAAACTACTGTTTTTATTCATTTAATGCAATAAATCTTTATGCTTTGTCATGTGAAAGAATAGAATAGCAATGTGTTTTACAATGAATGCGTGTTTTGGGTAAAGAGTACAGAGACAGACTCCTCACAATACTACAGATAGTTTCATCGTAGACTATATTTTGTGACTATATTATAGTCATGATATATAGACTATATTATATGTTGGAGCAGCAGGAATAGAAATTGTGCATATCATAACATTGAACCCAGAGTGAATAAAAGCATGCATATATCAATTTTGCCAGGCGCAATTGAAGGTTGCTTGTTTCCTGTCATGACATCATCAAACTCATTCCCTGCTGTGAGTTTCTGTCGCTGAATCAGTTCTGTCAGCCTATTAACATTGCTTTTCTATTACATTTCTACCTTGTTTACTGAAGTTCTAGAAACATCTTCCTCTTAGCAGTCATATTTAAGCTAGTTAATCATACTTCGACAATTTAGAAAAGCGTTGCTTTAATTTAATTTTCTTTAAAATTGATTCCGCCGCATTGAGCTCCCTTCACTTTGTCGATGCAGACAGAAAGTAGTCTGATTTCAAATAGTTTAAGATTTTAAAGCCCTTTTGCCTCGAAATATATACATTGTAGTGCGCAGCAATAAGGTGTTCATATTATACATTTCCACGAAAGTATGATTTTTAAAGGTCATTTTTAAGGTCATGAATCCGTAAAATTGGAAAATTTTGCCTTGAAATAATTGTAGAAAACTCTGATAATCCGAATAGTATGAAACAAGCATCATCATCATCATCTTCTTCTCCATCATCATCATCAGCAGCATCATCATCATCAAATTCGTCGTCATTTGCGTAGTTTTATCATCATTATCCCCCATAATCATCTCTTAGACATACCAATATCTCGGATTTTTCATTATTTCTCGATTTCGAATTTGCACACTTTCAAGTACTCTTGTCTAGCAAAAACTATTTTCTTTGTGCCCCTCTCCTTGAAAGAACTACTGCGTGTGTCAATACGAGACACTATAATGCGATATTCGTCTAATTCGTGTTTGAGAAGACATAACCTCTGCAACAGCATTAAATGCAATATATAAACACGTGAAGGATAATAATATGATAAATCTGCTATATGGTTAGAAGTTTTCTGAACTCTTTGTCATCGGCAGTTGCGTTTTGCGCCACGTAGTACATCATGTAACGAAATACTGGAGTGTAATAAGACAGTGGTTCGGCAAACTTAAGTTGGTTTGGGCGTACAGGACATGTTAATCTCCACGCGACTACAGCAATGGTTTAAGGTAGCTTTCCACCTTTGCGACGACCTATTTTCAAACGTGAATTTTGCCATCAAGATGTGTACTTTTACCCAAGTATTATATATCATCTGAAAGCTATTTCTATGAATTTTTTTGTTTTATTAAGAAAATTAGTGTGCGATGAATTTTTTTGAAGATCTTAGTGAAAGTGTAAAGAAAATGGGTGGTCTCACGTAAAACAGTTTAAGTCTGAGCGGATAGGGGCTATTGTTTAGGTGCTAACGGGCAATTGGTCTTCAGAATACTGGCTACAAAACCGTGTCTCAGATTTTTGAAATAGGCTTTAGTTTTTTCACATCGTTGAGTCAAAGTTTATCCATCGATTAGTCTTACAATGCCGCCTAATTAAGCAGCAATAACTCGACTTTAAAAATCTTCATAAAAAAACTGAAACACAGTTTTGGAGACAACCTACTCGACAAACGTCTGTGAAAATCTGGTGAACTTCCGTTCACGCGTTCTCGAGTTAAACTCTTTTGAACGTGCTGCAATGTGACAA
>LD343366.1:201922-214768 GCA_001465055.1 Ptychodera flava
TTCTACACACAAGGAAGATCAATATTATAGGAATACTTTTCAGGGATAAAAGAAAAATCGTGTTTTTATCTCAAAATACCAAAACAAAGGCAGAAAGCTACCTTAAGGTGATACTAAGCGAGTTGTTCTACGGTTATGAGAGGCATTTCAAAGTTCCACCCAATACAATGTCAAAATCATCATGTAAACAGCTATTTTGTCAATATTCACCATACTTTTAACAAACGTTACTCTATCTGACCTCCAATGATCCCCCGACTGACCCTGCAAATACGTCACATAATGATAGTGCATGGCGTTACTGTTGAGCGATAGGATACCTTACCCTCCTGCAAATTTGATAAATGACGCTGACATTTCCCCAAGGAATTATGCATGCCGTTAAGGGGTCGTTATTTTGTGTTACTCCAGCAAGAACCAGGACGCTATGGTAAGTCTACCTTTTCTTGTTAACCTCCCTTCCTGTAGACGAAAAACTTATGACACCAATGAACACCCTGTAGAGTGCGTGATATGTTATTTGCGTTATATGGTCTAACACATATACCCAATATTCGAAGAAAATTAAACTGTATAAATGGCTCATTCAGAGTATTCTTTGCTATTGCGTATGGTTTTGGTGCAGGGGTACAGAATATGAGCATAACAATTATATAAGGCCGATGTATTTTAATATAGACATTGGGAAACCACGTGTTGTTTGTCGTAAAGAGATGTTCCCGGGCATTTCACAGCCATCGATGGTAATCGTTGGGTTGTTAATCAATAACTCGAAGTGTGAATAGTGCTTGTAAATGGCGGCAACACTGAGTGACCCTTAAGTGGACCTTTGCCCTTATTAACCTTACGTAAAGGACACAGCGCGATCTAGTTTGCATGTATGACTACACCACAAACTCCTTTCATAAACTTATCGTAGTTTTAGCTCTCATTTAGCAAAGTGTCACAATCTGTCCTTTAGTGCGTCGTAAACCTCGATTGCATATTTACCTCGTACAGCAAGACCCAGTGAACAAATGTATCCGAATGAAATCGAAAGAAAGAAGTCGTGGTGACAAGGGATTGGCTGTTTTATTATGCAGTGAACATCTAGGCATTATTCATGCCATTTAAAGGACGATTTCGTATTTTGTCGTACACTTGATACTTGACAAACCATTGTGCAGGGATTTCTGTAGTCTCGCTTGAAATGTAGCTCGTACTATGTGTATCCCATAAACGGATAAAGTTGGTTTTTTAAATTGTTCTTGATGCCAATTTGTATTATATTTTGGACGACTATGTGTCCTGATCTCTTCGGTCTTTCTGACTTTTACAAGTCGTGCCTAAATAGTCGGAGAGGATCATAGAAATATTGTAAGCTGTAGCTCTATTTCTAAGTAAGTATCTAACAATCACGTTTCTTCTATGGCATCGGGCTTTTTGTTGTCCATTTTACTGGAAGTTAAACTCTTAGAACAATATCCTTCACCGAAATCAGATCATTTTGCCGACGACTCACAGCAATTAGTGTGACATGACGAAAACAAAACTTTGGTGTAATGTTGAGTAGTTTTTGTAAACTTAAGTCACACAACTCTGTGAGTGGAAACATCAATTTTAATGAGGAATATTAAACATCATTACAATATGCCTATGTCCCTGCTAGTACGTCTCATTCCAACAATCACTCTATAAAACTAACGTGTCTGTGGGTTACACACTTGGGAGTAGGTTCGGTTAGAGAGAGACAGAATAGGCCGGAGACAGCTTTGTATTGTGTCTTAGTATGACCAAGTTCAAATCTATCCTTTATTACTATCACAGGTCCATATATACAGTGTAGTATGAATAATCATTAGAATCAATGAATGACACGACTAACTAATGACACGCCCAATGCATAATCTACATAATTAGTAAAGGAGTTGGTGGGCGGAGCTACACCATACACGTGATTCCCAACATCCTCCCGCCAGCAAGATACAGTGTTTCAAAAATCTTACACAACTGAATTCACAAATGGAAAAACAACACGAAATAAATCTCAAGAGTAAAGTGTCTATGATAAGCGTAAGATTGGAAAGAATAATCTGAAAGATCAATGGCGGTTGGTGTCTAATCGTGCTTGATAAGAAAATACGCCTGGTACGGATTAAGTCACAATCTGCTTCTGTTTGTGGCGCGTGATACAAACTTCAAAGAAAACTCTATTGCAAATCCTTATATTAAGTGTAGGTTATCGCCCGCTTGAAACGTAAACAACGAGGCGGAGCCGAGTTGTTTTACGTTTCAAGCGGGCGATAACCTACTTATAGCCGTCGAGCTAACAGGGAACCCAGGATTAGCGTTTATCACTCCTGTCAGACAGCGCGGAATCCAAGAAACCCAGGATTAGCGTTTATCACTCTTGTCAGACAGTGCTTACGATTAAAATGTTTTGTTTTCAGGCAACCTAATTTTCCCCATCAGACCACCATGACATCGACTTATCACATCTTGCGTTTATCACTCGTGTCACACTGCTTACGATTTTAAATGTTTTGTTTTCGGGCCACGTAACTTGCCCATCAGACCACCATGACATTGTCAACACGTTTCACATTAGGGAACAATTTACCATGCATAAACCACTCACACATCTACACATGAAAAATGACAACTTTTTTGAGGTTATCAAGTTATCTTCATTCTTTATAATCAATAAATCATAGAGCCTACGGTCGATGGATAAATTGCGAACAAAATACTAATGTGTTTCAAGCCGGTGATGACCGACTTATAGCCGTCCAGCTAACATGCAATTGAGTCTCTGACAGTCAATGAGTCAAGAAATCCTTTTGTAACCCATATATCATCAATATCATAACTCTGAAAAAATCAAAGTTTAGGTCAAAATTTACATCCGAATCTGATGATAATATCCCGTCCTTGTACTGGAAGTTCTTATGACGGTAGTGTAAATCGCGAGGTTTCTTGAACTTCTTCGACTAGTTTGCACTACGCACAGTAAGGCTGCTTGGCGTTACAGTTGCGGTTCCTGCGCTTAGGTAGTTGAGACAGTCGGGAGCATACGGTTCACCTTCGTTTGCACTACGCAGGTATTGGGTCGTGTGTATTATTTCAGGTCGTCTTTCCCATTAATACCTCTGTGGTTTTGTTTCAGTACTTAATCATTTATCACCCGCTTCCAAGTTTTCTTTCAGTAGTTAATCACTTATCACCCGCTCGCAAAAACCCAGCCACACCTGATAAGTCGTCCTGAGCAACAATTTTAATCCTCAAACACATCAACTGCTGGGTAAACATTTTGACAGATTCAGGCTATAACTATACATTAAATCCTTATTACAGTAAAGGTTCGTTATAAGCTTTAAACACAGAAAGAAAACTACAAATAAGATGACGGAAATCCTTTGCGTAAACTTTACTTTAATCTCTAATTCAAAAAATAACTGTAAGTTACAATCTAACGGATATTCATAGCGAACGTCAAATGAAATCACAACTGAAATTAGTTCAAAGTTACAAATCTCACAAACTAAGAAAACTCTAAAACTACAAAGCAATCACTGAAGATAGTGAATGCGAGTCTGAAACAAAAACTTACTAATACAGAATTGATGACATTTCCTTTAGTCGTTGACGGGCTTTCATAGCCGCTTCACGAACTGGTCGTGAACTGTTCACGCTACTATTTGTAGTGTGTGCACCTTTGTTAGCGTCGGCGCACGTTTCAGTATTTTCAACTTCTGAATTAACTTCCAATGGATACAATTTTGTGATAGGTCTACTAGTTTTGCCGGTACGCGTTCTGATGTAAGTGGAACGCACCAAACCATCATTTCCTGTGTTAAGTTTTTCAACAATAGCAAGAGACCACCTTATCCGTGGGACAGATTTGTCTTCCACTAGAACAACATCACCCACCCTTATCTGATTCTGAATGGCTCCCTTCCCTGAAATTCGATCTCTTTCACGCAATGTGTTGAGGTAATCTTGAGACCATCTTTTCCAGAAAAGAGTGTGAATTTTGCCTAAATACTCTGATCTCCTCTGGAGACGTTCTTTGCTACCAAATGTTGGGTCATTTAGCTCATCTTCATCGATTGAGTAATATGGCAAAGTTGTGATAAGACGACCATGCAACAAGTGTGAAGGGGTCAAGGGTGAAAGATCGTTGGAATCGGTGGAAAGATAAGTCAGTGGACGGTCGTTCAACGTAGCTTCAATTTCAGCGAGAACTGTTTGTAACTCATCGACTGATACGAACGATCGACCGAGAACTTTTTTGAGGGCAGTTTTAGTCAAGCCGATAAGTCGCTCCCAAAAGCCACCAAACTACGGAGCACGTTTTGGAATGAAAGTCCATTCCACGCGACAGTTTGCAAAGTAGTTCCGTACTGGTACTGATTTCATCATGTTTTCTATTTCCGCCGCGGCTGATAAATATGTGGATCCGTTATCCGACATAATTTTGCGCGGCAGGGAACGTCTGGCGGCGAACCTCCTGAAGGCTCGTAGAAATGTCTCGCTACTGAGGTTTGCGACTAATTCTAAATGTATGGCTCGAGTAACGGCACAAGTGAATAAACAAATGTACGCTTTTTGCTCAGACTTTCCTACTGAGACATACACTGCACCAGTAAAATCCACGCCAGTAACAGTAAAGGGTGGAGCATCGCTCAATCTACAACTCTGTAGGGGTGCGGGGATTGGTTTTCTGTAGGATTTGCCGCACACTATCCGACAGACAACGCATCTTCTCAATATTGATTTTACAAACGGTCGAATTTTTGCGGAATCCAAAATCTCTGCTGAATGTGTGTGATTGTTGTCTGTGATCCGAAGTGTTTTATTCGCCAATGAGCGGCGATCACTATCAATTTTGTGAAGTGATTTTCTCGGGGAAGGAGAAGCGGAAATTTAGTTTCCCAACTTAACGGCGCGTTGTGAAGCCTACCACCAACACGAACGAAGCCTTCTTTGTCAATAAACAAGCGAAGTTGGCGGGCTAATGGGCCAGCTGATTTCTGTTTATCGTTAAGCGCCTTAATTTCTGTGGAATAAGCGCGCTTTTGAGTATCACGGATCCATAAACTTTCAGCGGCGTTGATTTCTTGTGCGGTCAAGGGATCAAGTTTAAGGTCCTTTTCCTCACCCTTCAGATTGTTCACAAATCGTAGAACATAGGCACTTACGCGTAATAGTCTAGTCAAGGAGCTATAGTCAGTAGAATCTATGATTTCGGAGATACCGAAATGAGTAGTAACAGGTTGTTCACGCGTACTTTTGCAAGCTTCTGGTGCGTTTATTTCATCAGTGATGTGTAACACGTGACTATCAAAGACTTCGCAAACTGGCCAATCTCCCAATTTTAGCCATTGTGGTCCACGCCACCATAACGTGCTTTCAGCTAGTTGTGACGTCAGAATACCGCGAGACAATAGATCGGCTGGATTATCAGCTGTAGGACACTATTTGTACTCACCAATGGGTTCATTGGCCTTGATTTCAGTAATTCGATTGCTAACGAAACATGGCAACTTCTTATTGTTTGGCAACCAGTATAGGACGGCCTGACTATCAGACCACAAATAACACTTGTCAATACTAATTTGTTCGTTGAGACTGGAGTGGACAAAGTTCAGAATACGAGATCCTAACAAAACTCCCATGAGTTCTGCGCGTGGGATTGTCAATGGTTTGACCGGAGTGACTCTACTTTTGGAAAGTACAAGAGCAGTTTCGCGCGTCTGCGGATTTCGTAAATAAACTGCTGCGCCGTAGGCTTTCTTGCTAGCGTCGGAAAACGCATGTAATTCGAATTGCTTTCTTTGGTATCTGAGTTGAATGGGTAACGTGGGATTTGTATTTCGGAAACTGTTTGTAATTCGTGGCATATCTTAACCCATTCGTTTCGGAGATCGCTCTGTAGCGGTTCGTCCCACTGAAGTTGTGCTTTCCACAATTTCTGGACGAAAATCTTAGCGTTGATATGTACGGGAGTAACGAAACCGAGAGGATCGTACTAACTTGCAGTTGCCCTAACAATTTCTCGTTTCGTATAAAGTTGTTTTCTTTCTATTGCTTTGTCTAATTCTTTATCTGGGTAGCAAAGTGAATCTGAATCTGTATCCCAGCGTAAACCAAGTACATTTGTGATGCTATCTGAACACGGAATATTCGCTTTTGCAACAATTTCTTTCAACTCAGCGCAGTTAGTAGCCCACTCACGAAGATTAACACCGGAGATTAGACAAGTGTACGACAAACTAATCACAAATCAGTTGGAACGCGGTTTCATAGAGATAGTTACTAATGATGATGTAAGTTCAGGCCATTATCTGCCTCATCATCCAATAAAGAAAAATTCCGATACAACGCCTATCAGAATAGTCTACGACTGTAGCTGCAATGTCAGAAACAACCCCAGTTTAAACGACCTATCCTTTATTACTATCACAGGTCCATATATACAGTGTAGTATGAATAATCATTAGAATCATTGAATGACACGACTATCTAATGACACGCCCAATGCATAATCTACATAATTAGTAAAGGAGTTGGTGGGCGGAGCTACACCATACACGTAATTCCCAACAGTGTCTCAAAAAAACTAGGCTAAACAACAACATACGCACCAAGCAAAGAACACAAAATACAATGTGACTTGAATTGATGTCACATGATAGCGCCCTCTGTGTTGCGTGACTACAGTTTTTCTAAACTAACGTCATGCAAAACTTAAGGTCGCTCTGTTGCACCTAATGATCGTTCGAGATGGTACGCGGGCCTGTGTGTCCCTATTTTCTTGACACAGGGAATCAACCGATGACTTCAATTCCTACATGGCTTCTGCTTGCGGAGACGAAAAATACATGTGACTTGAGGTCATATGATAGTGTCCTCTGTGTTGCATGACTACAGATTGTACCATGACAATATTCGATTGCATTTTAACCCAATGCAAGTTCCATGTGCATTTGCTAGCAAACATTTAAAAGGGGCCATGTAGCCTGGAATTAATTTCCTTGTTCCCAGATCGTAACGACATACTATATACACATGCATATGAACGTTTTAAGCAGCTGATATTATATAGAAATCTTTCTCATTCTTTAATAAAATATAAGTGCATATAGATAAGTAATTATGAAAGCTTTTGAAAACTTACATTTGAAAACTTACACAGAGCTTTACACTAGCAAATAGCGTCCCATCCCAACTATTATTCCTGGGATGCTTCGTCTACTGTCCACACACAACCGAGCCCGTCCAAGAGTAAATAGATAGGAAGGAATGGTCTTTAATAGTTCTGATTATTTAAAGAGTGTTCCTACGTAATGACATTGACATATCAGCACTCCCTTACCATAGGGAGTAGACAATGAATCTTTAAATATTAAATACGCATTAGAGTATTGAAAACTTGTTGTCACTGGTGATCGTTAGTTAATATAACTTTATGGGACTGTGCACAGTGACCAAGTTTAAAACAGGCTACAGCTAATACATTGCATCTTTCTTCGCTTGAGAATTATGTTGCAGAAATACTGACATATGAAAACACAGATGAACGTTGTTCAAAAACACATATTTCTAATAACGTAAATATATCATATGGTTACGTTGTGCTCGCTTAAACAGCCATGCAGACTACGGATGTACAATATGATCGTAAAATTTAATTTTATCGAAATAAAATCAGTTAAGATATGGCACTGCCGTCTTTGATCAATAAAATTTGACTTTTATGTGTAATAAAATCGCCCAATACTGTAAATTGAAATCGAATTTTAAGATTTCCAAACCCCTGTAGATTTTTATGTTTCTTTGAAAGGGTAACAGAAACAGTGCCACTGTAACAGACATTATCATGTTGCCATTTACAACAAATAAAACATTTTGTTTTGAGTATTACAAAAGTACAGCTGATGGTACGGTACGTATTATAAAAACTTTTGAAACATTTCTTAAATGGTCACCGTTTTATGGCTACGACGCCACCTCACAAGTTAAACTATCATTAGTTTTAATATTTTAAACAGTACAACCTTGAATTATTTAACCAATGACTACCATTTAAAGACGAATACCCGTGTAGTCAGGCTTAGGCAAGTGATTCATGGTCTAACTGTCGTTATTTAACTTTTCTATTGAACAAAGCTTTGGAGATAATGATACAGTCGAATGGTGTCGGTTTCCAACTTTGCAAAGGTAACTTAGCTTACTAGGCGAATCCTATTGTATCAGTGTTCACATGCATAATTCCGTAGACTTATGCTACTAAATAACACCTGAATGCATTATCTCTATTTTGTACGGACGACGTTGAAGCCCTTTATCTATTCTGCATCGACGCAAGAATGCGAGAGACGTTTCAACCAGGGAATGAATGTCATAGCACGATATGAAAGCCTGTCTGTGAACAACCGCTCTAGACAACGGATTGAAATAGTGTGATCGTACTGCATGACTATAAGCTGCACAAGTAGAGTAATTTGTACTACTGCAGGGTCTTTACATTTATGCTGCTTCTACTGTACGCCATCTGTAAACCTAGATTACGTGTATCCTTAAGGCCCACTAGGCCTAGCCACCAATTTATCAGACGTTCATAGGATTTCATTCGATCCAGGTTGATTCTTCCTGAGATTCACATATAAACCATCTTTAAAATACCGCATGCATAGATATTCCTGAAAGTAGAAAAATGATAACATCAACCTTTTTCTTCGGATTGCAACAAGTCTATTTGTAGATTTTTATCAAACTACCCACGAAAAACGAAAATTACGTGAAGGCTATAGGGGTACCCTAGAGAAGGTGAGTTGTATTGATGAACAAATTAAGACTATATGTAGCTAATCTGGCAACTGAAATGACTACTGAGCCCAACATACTGGTCATAGAGTGCATGCATGCATGCAAGAAATGTCATGAGAAAAAACAGTGTTCTCTTCTTACTTTCGGACATGCATTGCGAAGAAATACGACATATCCTTAGATGTTGTGCAGATCACACGACTTATAAGGTTCCAAGACAAGTATTGAACCCTCCAATTTCTGAACTCTCTGCAGAAAATTAAACTCGTAACGCCATCAAAGTATATATTTTCTGAAAGCCTAGATATTGGCAAAAATTGAGTTTTGTATAATGTGACAATTTTTACATAGGAACCATGTACGAATCAATTTGAACAACCTCTTAAAAATAATTTTTTACATTTTCTTGCACTAACGGTGCAGTATTTCCGGTCGAAATTAGCATAATAAAAAGGTGTCATGCTAATCTTTCAAAGCATGTCTGCAATTTTTGTTTTAGGCTAAAGAAAGTTTTTCATGACAAGACATACGTACAATTATCTGATCGATAACTGATCCCTTGTCTAACACCTTTCAAAGTATGTAAATTTAAAGTAGGATATATTTAAAAATCCAAGAATAGGTTTGGAAAATTGACACAACACCTTTTGATCACGCTATTTTTGACCAGAAATACTAAGCGTTAATTTAGGGAAATGTAAAAACAGATTTGTAAGAGGTTATTAAAATTGTCTATCACATGATCGTTATGTAAACAATTGCCAAACACTACAAAACACAGTGTGCAATGTATACGCTTTCAGAAAATATATACTTTAATGGAGTTAAGGGCTCAATATTTTCTGCAGAAAGTTTATTAATTGAAAGTGTCAAATACTTGTCTTGAAACTTTAAGATAAATTTCAGCCCTAAAACAATGAAGATGCTGATATAGTCTGCATCATTGATATATCTTATGGCGTAGAATTTTAAAACATTAATTTACAATATGACTTTATTGCAGCTTATTTTGTACAAAAGGGATAAAAATATTGCTTTAACGCACGGTGGCACGGATTTACAAATATCAATTTATTTTTCAAAACGATTTTTCTTTCAAAAACGTATTGTGAATATTTTCAAGAAAGTTATAATATTGTGATTACTTTTTCTTGCATTTCTACATGCAAACCTGTGAAATTTCTGACATTGTGCCAGCCATACTCCCTTACCTGCCATAACAAATATCTAAGAACGTTGAAATCATTTACCTTGCTGATATCATTAACCATTTTTCTGAAGGCAGTACACAACTGTTGAAAATCGGGTCTTTTATTTGGATCCTCATCCCAGCACTTACGCATCACATAGTATCTAAACAACGAAGAATTACAACATAACGAATGTGACTTTGGCCGTTAATCCTCAGACACAGGAAAAAAGGATCCGCTGTATTTATATATCTAATACTTGGGCTTGTGCGACAGGGTAACAGCTATTCTTGTATTGCATACTGCCTACACGAGGTTGATCCATACGTAAAAGTTGAATTAGGCGTATTCAATGAAAGGGGGCTTACATTTCTTCATTGCAGTGCTTGGGCTTTGGCATTCTGTATCCTTCCCTTAACTTATCTGATACTTGTCGTGAAGAAGGGATGTGTCCGTATGGAGTTGCGCCTGTGATAGAATATACATGATGAAGTATCACTGTAATTACTCCAGAATCGTAACATTATCACGATTATATACTAGAAGGTAAATTGGGAGTAGATCTAGTGTGTCATGCAACATATATACCAAGAAGAAACCTATGTTTTCCCTAAGTGATATTCATTGTCATTATTTGGCTTTTTGCCACGTGAAAAACAGCGAGCAAGCAAATAAGCAAATAAACTCAAAATCGTATTGTTGTCATTAACGCATCTGTCGAGGGTGATAAAAGGCGCGTACGGCAAAAGTTAACCGTATCCTGCCAAAAGATTTTCCAAATTTCTTTACATTACCTAGTGTCACTATTTCCCAGACAAGAATGCCGTATGACCAAACATCGCTTTTGATTGTGTAGACATACTCAGTTAACGATTCAATGGCCATCCATCTAATAGGCAACCTAGTCTGGTAAAGATTAACACAAAAAATAGTTAATAGGTTTTTCAGATGAAGTAGCTTTCTAGGTACGAGCGACATAAGGGCCATGTGATTTTTAGTACTTCAGTCAAAAAACCTCATGAATCAATTTAAAGACAGCCTCATCTTCAAAAGTATGACCGCAATTTTAGTTTAAGATCACCAATGATCGTATGAATTTGTTTTTCCTGCAATTTGCATGAGGTTATATATGAACATTTTTTGTTACCTCAGGTGTTATTTCTTCCAAGTATGTGTCTGTACAGTGGCGCGCTAAACCAAAATCCGATATCTTGCACACCTTGTGTTCTCCGAGTAATATGTTCCTAGTCGCCAAATCTCTGTGAAGACACTAGAGTGAACATAGCCTTCTTGTTGAAAACTAATTACAAGCATGGGTCTCTGAAATTATTCTTAATGATTTTTCGCATTGATGAGAAATTTTTTTCATAAAACGATTCTTTGTAAGATTAAATATGCGTTGTATCATCCATAATAGCTGGATATTTTACCTTTCTCCAACACCACTGTTTTATTCCAGTCCTTGTACAGGGTCACTTCTGTAATACTTTCTTGAAATCGTGTTGAAATTTCTGGTGTAGTTTCATTTTGTTGGTAAATTGCACCGTTCGAAAAGTTATGTTTCGGCGTAACAATCATCATCACATAATACACGCTATACTAATGCTAAGTCAAACAGATAATTAATCGTTAAGTATAGTGCAATTTCATATTACCCCTTGTGAAGATAAGTAGTCCATTCCTTCGGCTATTTCGCGGGCGAACTGCAGGAGTTCGATCGGGCTCATTGCTGTACTGTTGGCATGTAGGTTTTCATAAATACAATCCTGTTTATTTTGTCGAAGATAACGCTCCAAGCTACCATATTTTTCGAGTTCAATAATAATGAACATCGGTTCTGCAAACAGACAAGAATATCTTTAACGTGTTTTAAACAAGACGTATTGCGACAAGTCAATCAAAGGTTGTTTGTACCGAGGCAATACAGAGCCTTTTTGTAATATTGTATTAAAGAAGCAAACTACCTCAATTTTTTGTCTAACTGTATATTTCCAACTACCACAGTTAAAAATTTTGCTTTCATGGGGACAAAATTTATTTTTTATGAAACACGATAGAATCATCGTCGTACACCACGCCCTCTTCTGCGAGTCTTATCACCCAACGCCGAAAAGGCCGTGGTATCACTGGCCACGTTTAGCGTTCACGCATTGCTGCAAGGCTCTATGATAGTCGAGGAAAAACCTACGAGCCAATCAGATTGCCCGTTACAGAGCTGATCTTGGTGCTTACCACCACACAGCGTTCACTGTCGACGAAGAGCGCGCAATGTGTAAATGTTTAATGTTTTTGGACTCAACCGCTCTATTCACACCAAAAAGACGCCATTGATAATTATTTTACAAGGAAAAGATGGGTTTCTTTGCACAAGGACCAGCGGTGGCAAGTCTGTATGCTACCAGGCATGGCAGGCCGTCCGGCCAATCGTGTTTCACGGGCGTTATATCGAAGGGTATCGCATAACTGGAGCAGCTGGCCCCACGCCTCGCTATGCACAGTGTCCGACCCAGACGTAGAACAACACCGCTGTGTAAAACCCGTTGGTCAAAACTATTGATCATAAATTTACTTTACCACACGTTATGTATAAACGTTTATGTATCGATCTCTTCATTAAGGTTCACACTGAAAGCTTTCTTATCGTGCTGTGGGTATACATGGAGCTAGAAACGTATGAATGGTATATTGGGCCCTTTCATTCGAGCTGGTGCTCCGCGATACAAATCACAAATGTACGGTAGGCTCCCGATCGTCTCAACACTGCCGAAATCACAGATCTCGGGAAATTGCGTAGTTGTTCAAGTCCGATTATGTTTCATTAATTCATCACAAAAGTTACGCTTAC
>LD343366.1:215508-232248 GCA_001465055.1 Ptychodera flava
CAGAAAAACAGTCAAAATTTTGAAAGCTGTCGGATTTAATGCAACATATATCGGAAGAGGTGCAACAGAACCAGAGGATCTCAGGCCCTGAAAGCTCGATTGTGTACTCACAGACAATGAGGAGCTTACGACCCGACATGACTTTGTAAAACGTATTCGTGATTGGCTAATTCTGATGATATGTTCTCATGAATAATTAATTAACCCCCATTCATACTTCCGCAGTTTTCCGGCGTTATCTGCCAGAGCATGATTTTTGCGAAGGTCAGCGGAGCGGAAATTATTGCTCTGGCCTGCGAGAATGGATAGGATGGAAAAACACCATTTACCCCTCACAACTACAATAAATTTGCACAGCAACAACAGATACGAATATCTGTGGACTAATGAGCACTCTACTTAAACATACTAGAGAAACCAAACTACTGAAACGTATATGTGGAATGTGCATGTAGTTCAAAGCGTTTATGGGCACCTACAAACCATTGCAGCTATTCTCACTTCCGAGTTTCATTTGCAACTAGTTATCAATATACAATCACCACGTCTGACAATGGAATGTGCGTTATCCTGTTCAACTGTTTAAAATATGTTTTCGTTCGGAGAGCAAGTCTTACCTAAATGTATCAACCTTCTGTATATGCAAAGACCGGAATCACTTTTGGCAAAATTACGGTTGCAGATGTATTTTGTTGAAATTGTTTATGCAAAGGGAAAGGAAAATCGGTAGGATCATATCTACCATATGATACTAATTGGACGAAGGTAGCCGAATTTGAGATTCAAAATGGCCACCAGTCCAGCTTGGACCAATAGTTCTTCAGATAGTATTAAAATGTATCGCAAAAAGCTTTGTATCAATGATTATATTATTTTATTCACCTCTTTGTGTACAGCAACCGAGCAGAGAAACAACATTTCGGTGATTTCGGCAAAATAACTTCATCAACGAAAGTTCATGTAAAAATTTATTTTTCTCCTCTTCGCCTGCAGTTGCTGTGGAGTGGAAGGAACTGACACTGAATAACTAGACAAACACGTGTTATAAAAAAAGACCTACATACAAACAAACACAGGATATATAACTAACTTACGGACAGAATGTCTATCTTACAAATTAGTTCAATGGCTAAATACGTTTTTCATGAGTACGTGCACTATGAAAAGAAAATGTGACATTGTGATGAGAAAATGTCACTTTCTCACCAAAATTGGCACTGTGCTGTCATACTCGCTGATACTGGTTGAGAAATTCTGGTTGTCACCAACACCTGGTGTGAACTATTTGGCAGCTTGATTCTAACAGGTCAAACAGAAAATTAACTCTATTCTCTCGTGAGATATGAAATGCTCACCGGTCACTGTTTGGACTAAGTCTTTGGAATCATCACTAAACTGTTAGTAATTAATGTCTCATCAATTGCACTTTCTCATCCCGGTCACAAATTTCTTTTCCATTATATTAGGAAGTACAGGAAAGAAAGTTTAATTAAGGAACCATGGACTTTACTTTTTTCAGGCGTGAAAACGGGAATAGAAACAAATTTTCTCTTTCCCTATTATGTTTGGTAGTGTTAACTGTATTAAACGGAATAATAGCTAATGGGCATTTGAAAAAATAAATACTTACGTATAGTTTGTTTAGCTGCAGCTACAACAACATCCCCTTCTATTCCTGCTACTCCCGCCACCTTTACAGTTCGAACAATTCCAAACTCGCCGTGTCCAAGAGTATCACTGTTATCAAAGTCTATCCGGGCCGGATCGATTTCCAAAGAGTCTGAGCTGAAGCTTTCTCTGCTCAATTGTGAACTTGAAAAGCCCTCATCAAGCAATGAGGATATGTCTGTGAATTCCGTGGATTCCATTGGAATGGCCACTGATGCAGTTGATATCGACAAACGGCGTGTTGGGTGGACATTTTCGACAATAAAAGGTAGACCCTTAAAACGAGTAAAAGAAATGTCGTTTTTATATAGAAGCCAAGACTTAAAGTATGGTGCATAGGATGAACTTATGCTACATGCAGCAATGATTGTCCGTATTTTGATAGTCCTCGCTCAAAGGTGGAAGGACTCTACTATTTTGTAAGCATGCACTTTAACTCAAGACTGAACATTACAGAATCTTTCGGATAAGCTTCCAAGATGGGTCTTGATTCGTGTGCGAATACCATGTTTGAAATATTTTGAAAATTAATACATTAGCAAATACCTGTTCGGTGCTTATGCCTTCATTATACATATTTTCATTGTTGATAGTTGACTTAGGTTTTGGAAGCTGCAAAAGAAGTAATAATTTGGAGGTTACCAGCGACATGACAGACTGTTTACGTACAACTGTTCCATCTAAATGGATATATCTGTATTTATCTGTATGTTTTCTAGTTTTTCTTGCCTTGTTATTTATCCAAGCCGTAATTCAAAAGTTGAACAGTAATATTTATGCAGTATTGCTGCTATGGTATTGTTTGTTTTCTCCTCCTTAGTGCTTAATCGTTGCCGTTCATACAAAGTTCTAAAGTTTTTATTGCCTTCCCATGTATGATACTGACCCATTATGCTTAATAAATCAGTAAATGTGTACATCGCTATAACAGAATATTGGCATATTCAATTAAGACTGGGAATACATACGTGGAATTCCTTTTGGACACCATCCAATATGCCGAAATTATTGCTATACAAAGCAATATTTACATCGTGTCATATATTTTTTTATCAGCGAAAATCGGGAGGTCATTATACACAATGTAAAGAATGGGTAGTTACCTTAAAAATTACAGCAAAGGCGGCGAGCGCAACAAGACCTGTTAGCATTGCACATGCTACAAATGCTACTGCCAAGATAACTGACAAGTCACCTGGACTGCTTGATTCGATATGTTTGGTTTTGACATGTGCCGCTTTCATTGGTGATTTGTCTGCAGAATTAACTAGAAAAAGACAGTATTTTTATAGTAATAATAAAATTTATCTCTTGTAACTGACAGAATATTAATCAACTAGAGTTACTAAGAATAAAATTACCGTAAGCTTTCTTGAACAGAAACTCTATCTTATTGGTCGATGTAATTGTATCAAACACTTACCCTTTCGATAATGTTCTAATACAGGCTGAATAACTTCTCTTGTATTTTCCCTTGTTGAAATTATTGCTTCACTAATTTCCGTTGGAGCTGTGAAATATCGAACAATATATATTCATGCTAGTTAAAATGTATGCTTCCATGTGTTCTAGTGGTATCGATGCAAACATGGGCAAGATAAAGACATGAAAATGGCAGAAGCTCAGATCCTATTAGTGATATGCATATGGATTGGCCATATTTTCATATGATGAATATGATGAGTTTAAACGTTAGGAGAGAAAATTGTAATGGCAAATAAGAACTAACTTGTAGTAGTAATGACGGTAGTCGCTTCTTCAGGGATAATAATTTCCAGATTAAATGAAGTCGCCATTCTTCTTTCTTTATATCTTGTCTTGCACGTATAATTTCCAGCGTGGGTCGAGTTCACACTGTCAATAGTCAGCTCGCTGGATACATTGAACTGACAAGTATCAATCAATCCATCGATAGCAATGGAATTAATTCTTTGATTTTCTGCGTATCCAAGGCTTTCATTTCCAAAGTACCAAAATAGTGTGATGTTGGGTTCATTTAATGTTGCATGGCAAATGACTCTAAGGCTTTCTGATGCATTTAAAACCACTGTGTCCTGAACAGATCGTATTATTTCCGGGTGATAGGTCAATTGTAACCGAGATTGACCTGCAAAAGAATAAAAATGGGTTCGTGACATCAAAGGTCGGGAGATCACCAGAGGTTAACATAGCAAAATGGCACCTCTACTGACTTCATTCCAGAAGTGTTGATTTGGTAATTGCAGTACACCAGGCTAGGCTATCATACAGTTATAAAGCTGACTTTTAGGAGTGTCTTGACTATAATAATCATAAAATAAAACCACCAGGATATTTTTCTATGGGTGATAGGTAACGCATATTCTTTAACATGAACATGAAGAAAAAGCACTTCTAATGGAATCCACATGAGGTACAATTCTTGATAACTCACTGACAAACGTCATGTTCTGTTTGATGAATTACTGCATTTTCGAAAGCTTATGTTTCGTTGACTGTCGTATTGTACTTCAGATATCACCTCTCCGTCATCCCTTTGAGCCAAGTATTCGATTGCAATGTTTAAAATGTTCAATCATCATCATCATCATGTCATCATCATTGAAACCATTGCGAAATACCGACATCATTATCTCTAAGATTCGGCTATTATGTGACCCGTAGCAATATCTTAGCCAAATGCAACCCGTACGACAAATACGGCCGAGATACTCGGCCAAAAATGACCATCTCCATACTTCATGTAGCTCAAAACACTCGGCCCTGAATTAACCCAAAATGCATCTTCGTTCAGAAAACAAACGGGCTGTTCAACACTTGTTTCCCTAGTGTCTGTTGACTTCAAATTTTCTGCAGTGGTAAACTCTGTAGGACGTGGATGAGAGATGGCTATAGCAAACGGACGTAGTTGTAATTAAGTAGGAGTTTAAGTTTAATTATTCCCACAGCTGCCTAAAGCCCAAATCTGTTGTATTAGCTGCTACATATCATCTAATACAAAAGAAACAATCTTTATCACAAACAGAAGGCATATTTACCACCTCTTGGTAGAATATGTAGGATTTATCCTCTGTTCGTTCTACGTTAATATAACTTGCGATTTGACGTGCTAGTCAAGGTAGACAAGCAACATTGGAGCTGGTATGTCTCCTGTGATCGAAATTTGTGTATGGTGCGACTATTTCTGACAAAATGTATCCACTTGCCGAATTTCAAGTCCTTGTGTTATATTTTTGTCGCCAATATGGACGTTCGTATTCGAATGTCTATAACTGACCGCCAGACCTTCTAACGCACGAGAGTACCGTTATTCACAAGACGAATGGTTTCCACGACAACAACGTGGGTCAAGTGCTGCGTCTAAGCCGCACGGTAAGGCCCCCCCAAAAAATTGCTGTGCAGAAATTATCATTTTTATAAACTATTACAATGGTAATTCGAGCAATAAAAAACGCATAATGTATAACGCCCGTAAACACAAAAGGAATCACGCGAATAAATTTAGTAGAGAACTAACTCAGTATTGTCGCATTACAATGGGTTACGTCAGCATTTCAACGAGGGTCGGGCGTGGTCGGCAAGACCGACACAACATTATGCAGTTGAGATTTACTTGATGTGTGTTTTCAAAAATAAGCGTAACTTTGTCTTGGGAAAATTTCTGGGACATTGCTATTTGAATTTACGTATAACTTCGCGGAAGGTAGGCGTCGTCCTCCCTATCGTCTGGGGTTTGCCTTTACACGTACGTAAGCGCCGTTACTCACTCAATTGGTTGACAACTGGAAATGTTTAAAATGATTAACTGATTGCGTAGGCCGTGTTGATATTATTCCAAAGTCCTTCAAAATATATTAAATGCGGAATCGCTTGGGGAACTCCCATAATTTTGCAAACAAATAACGAATTTCTAGCTTGTGCATGAAATAAGTATAGTTGTGACACGTTCATTATTAATTATCATTAGTGTTTTACTTCACTTGACACAAAAAAATATTAGGGAATAATATCTAATAATGCAATTGTCCAGAAGAAATGTTTCTCTCAGGCAAACCGTTTTGATACTTAACAACATTTTGATAATAAGGTTAAGGCTAGTTGCCTGCAATCTTCCCTCTGTCAACAAGCGGTCACATTATCATATCGAATAATTCTCATTTATTATTGACTACCCATTATAAGTAAAGTTCAACATTTAGAAAGAGGAACTAAAGTATAGAAAATACAGTTCAATAGGAAATGATTGTTATAAAAACGTTCATAAGGCGAATCTGTTTGAAATTTTGTATTCAGTGGGAGAGTTCACTGAGTACAAAGTCCGACCAAAAAGACGGAAAGAAAAAATTCCGACACATAATGACATCACAATCGTACATTGAAGGAGATGAAGTTACGGCTGCATTGAAATGTGAAAAATGTTTACAAAACAGTTTCACAGGAAAATGTATTAAATAGCAGATCGCATGAAAATTAATAACATGGATTAAGGTTTACTAATCCTGGAAGGTTTGTTCAGTTTGCACGTTCCTGATTGTTCCACTTGGTAATAATGAAAAATACTGTGTGATACACTTAAGTAGGCACTTGTATAAGATTGTAAGAAGATGAATGTGATTACAGGATGAAACAAAATTCGAATGGCACAGTACATTTAGTTTATAAAATCAATAATGTTCACCCTCCCTTTGCCCATAACAGACGAAACTAAATTTTCCACGATGTAAGACGCATGGCCGACTACAATTAAGGCGTAAAACGTTTGTTGAGTTTATTATGACCCCGGATGTGTACATTATTGCGATATGTTTATAGTTTTTGCAAAGCAACAGGGATTTGTTGATGTAGAAAACATCTGGAGTCTCAATACTGGATGATCGGATAAATTGTCAGCACTAATCAGGGGGAAGACGTCACATAGATCGCTGGTATTGACAAAGATATAGTATAAATTAAGTGGAGCTTAATGAATTGGTAATCCCGGGGCATTGTAAACTGCATTGAAATTTCAAACACAGAAAAGGAATTCTTTCGGCAGAGACAGCAAAATATAGAATCACTTACCAACTGCATCGAGTGTAATATTGGAACTGTTAACGCTACCACATCTTGTTTTGATTTCACAAGAATATGAGCCAATATCGTCCGACCCAACATCGTGAATTATTAGTACAGATGTCGTTTTGCTAAGACTTCTTATATTATGGTTATTGGAAACCTAAGTTTTGATACGGAGAGAAACACTGCAATGAAATCACTCCTCGAATAGAAATCAAAATGTATGCTATAATTGACTATTGAAATATGACTTTTGATATTGAAATGTGACTATTGGAATACTAAGCCGATTTGTCGATTTAAAAATGATAGACGATGATCATATTCTACTTTAGTTCATATCTTCAAAAAACTCCCCATATCATGAAATGTGAACCAAACTAGGCAAGATCTAAGTTTAGACGAGGCGACACCGCTTACCTTCAGGCTTTCATTGTTGAAGCGCCAACTTAGAGACGAGAATTCCTCTGAGACATTGCAGATAATTATGGCTGTGTCACCAACGTTAAATGGTTGATGTTCTAATTTTATATCTACCTTTGTATTGTCTGTAATGTTAAACATGGAAATCAAATTTTTAAGAAGCTCAATCAACACACAACAGGGTACAGGACAACATGTACAATATCTGAATGCAATGTTTAAAATTTGTCGCGTTTCGTGAACAGAACTGTTTTAATTTGCCCGAGTGTTAGACCATTCCATTCAAACTCAATAGATCAAATTGTTGAGGTATTGCACACAGGAACTACACTATTTGACAGCCATTTAACATGATAATGCCAACTGTAGCCGTAAGCCTTACTTTCAGTACCACACGGAGTTGATGGGCAAATGTGCTTATTGGATTTTATCGTGTCTGAACAGTTTATTTGGACGTAATGACGTTTCTCTCTTATGTACAGAATACTGATCTGGGACGTGCATGTTTTCTATTATATTTTGTATGTTAGACAATTGCACGCTGTCACATAATGAAGCAAACGAGGCGCTACATCTTTAGCAAAAAAACCCAAACAAACAAACAAAAACCAAAGCAAAAACAAAAAGACAGAAAAAACCCGTGTAATGATGCCGCATCATCTCATGATGATCATTGACATAAAACTGCACCTCCGAAACATGAATAAATGTGTATAGAAAAGCTCAGCTTGTAGACAAAATTATCTGTGTCAAAGTGCAAAGCTTTATATAAGTAACATTGTCCCTGGATCTATCACCATTTCACTCTAATTGTTTTTTAAATGCGCTGATGTTATACATTAAATGCATGAAAACTCTAGAAAAAAACTGTCAATAGGCAGGGACCACTCAGTTGCTTACACACTTAGTAATCCAAAGATATCTATAAATACTGAGGGGAAACCAGTTTAGTACGGTTCACTGGTCAAGTATCAAGCTATTGTCATAGTGTCGATATAGGCTGCAAGAGTGCAAGAAGATAAAGTTATAGATAAAATGTTTGTAAATACTTAAACCAAAGAGATCAGTATTTATGGGATAAGTTCCGCTTTGAAATGAGCTTAACATAATAAGTTTTAATTTTGGGTTTGATTATTGGCTAAAATTGTTTCATCCGGTTTTCCGGATAATTTTAGTTGTGTTGAAATGCCAGAGCACTTGGAGACCATGTTGAGACAACGTATCACTGTACACCTTAATTAAGGTAATATGATGTAAATCTGGACAAGTACAGAGCGGGAACAATTTTTGAATATTGTTCCGCTTTCCTACACTGTCCAATGTATTCGTTATGCGTAGGTAGCTATCTTGCCTGCGACTCGCTTGTTAATTTCCACACTAACAGCCAAAACACAACTCAGACACTAAACACACCAAAGCACATACAAGACGAGATGGCTGATGTGTGAAGCCACTTTCCCTTTATTACACAACCTCCCTGGTTTTGTCATGTCCTAGCTTATAACGTTTGTCCATATAAGATAATACGAACCGCTTTCAGTTCTGTAGAGGAAACTATTTGTTGAACCAACACCGTACGGAACTACTAGAGTAAAATATTCTCTTTTTTAAAGCATTTCATCACTGTATGAAACAAAATAGCGTGTGATGGTTTAGTTATAAATGATTAGAAATAGTAGTTACCTTGGACATGGAGATCAATTTTGATATTTTCGGCCGAGATTGATTGACCAACCCTCCATGTGGCGATAAAGTTGTACTGGTCAGCCATCTCACAGGTCACATCCTCAAACGTTGTAATATAGTATCTGCCGCGATATGTCGGAAGTATCTTTTCGCTATATGATGCACAGCGTTTCATCAGTCCTTCAGATGTTTGATAGTAAAACAGGTCTATTGAACCTCTCATCAAAATAATATGCATAGTGTAGAGTGTTTCGAACCTGAAAACTACGGATACAGGTTTTCCTCTTCTTGCCGTGGCCTCCAAGGATTGTGACATAGTGTCTACAAGGCATAAAATAAATATTTTAAAAAATCTACTGAGACTATCACTTACGTTACAAATGGTAAAAATCAATATTTGCGCATGCATTTGTGTGGTGTTAGAATAATACATTTTTGCATCATAAATAGTCATATCAATGATGTTCGGATGGGGATGTTCTCAATATTTCAAAGTTTATGGAATCAAGACATGGAGAATTCTACTGATATCAGTCAAGTACAAGTGCGTCGTTATAATTATGTAAAACGTAGATTCTTGGCTCAAATATTGGCCCAACTTTTATCGATGTTTATACGTTTTCATAAGTACTATTAACAATTATTATTCATATTATTCTCAAAATGTTGCAAAACGTTTAAATGTTAAAGTTTTTAAATAACAATTCATACAAACACCATCAATATTAATATACAAAAATCCGTTCATAAAATAAACGGAAATGCGTTTTAAACACTTAGGAGTGAAAATATGTTTTTTCAAAAATAAAACGTTAGCCTGTCTTAAAGAATTTCATGTAAATAGCCAAACAATTAATTTTTTTTCAGCTTAAAAAACACATGTGATCAGACGTATTAATTATTTTAGTGCTAACACAGATATAGATCAAATTATGCAGCTGACGCAAAGAAGCACTAAATGACAAAAAAAGGAAAAGTCGCGAGAAAATGATTAAAGGACTGATTTTACAGAAAAAAGTCTGAAAGTATTTATCGCTTAGGTCATATAGCGAGTTCAACAAATAAAAAAATAAAGGCCATAGATCATTCATATATTTCACTCTATCAGAGTTAAAAGCTGTAATAAGCTTTCATTTCTGTAAGAAAGATGATTCCCGTTTAAGGAAAAACCCCACCTTAACTAAAAAGACGAATATGTTTGAGTATAAGCCTGTCCCTGCTCAAGAATAACCAAAGAGCATTTGCAAGTTGTGCATTTGCAGTTTGACTTTTCTTTAACACTTACCTTGTATGGACACAATAGTATCGCCAAGCCAGCCTGAAACTGCAGACCACCATGTATATCTTATTTTGCCATCTCTATGGTTTAGTTCCTCAATCTCCACAACGAAATAATTCATCACTACATGTATAGCAAGATTGTCGGACGAACTACTTGGTTTATTGGACTCGGTTGATATGCAAGCGATAGTTTCGAAAATATCTATAGAAGCAAACAATCATTCTAGACAATTAATATGTATATTGCACAGCAAGGGAATTGATATTTTCCTGAGTACAATCGATATCTTACCATGCAGAGTATTACCTCAATCGCGCGTCATTTTGAATTTTACTTCCTTTAAAACTCACCAACGAACGTTAATCAAGAAAATGTACCAATGTTCAGAAAAACTACATATTTGTATGAACAAAATTTAAAAGAATAACGTATTACATCTGTTTGCTTGACATGACAGTTTAAATGTTTTAGATGATCTCTGGAAGATATATTATATTTTTTGTTGTAATATTCGACTCCTACGTTACCTTTTCCTATGGTTCTGTTGATGCAAACCGAATTCTTTTCGTTCACACCTACTGTGCTGTTTAACAATAGCCTTCCTTCAGGTACAGCAATATCTTCGTTCATGTTAACCACTATCAAAGAATCGTTCACTACGAGGGGTCCTGGTTTGCAAAAGGCAAGAAGTGTTAGTGTCAAAATTTATTTCCGAGATCTATAAAAACACAAATACGTCTAAAAACGTAAAAAATGCTAACATTTGCCACCGTTCAACTCTTACCATTGTCATAGGGACATCCTCGTTGCAAAGACATCGTCCGATCAATAGAGACAGTTATTCCAATACAAATCGCTATAATGTCGATCAACATCTTCTAAAGCAGTCCAGGCGTAGCTACGTAAAATCTTTGCACGCAGTGAGTCAAATATATAACGCCCAAAAATTACTCACAGCGAACAATTTATCCTGTTTGTTGTCCTCGCTTAAGAAAGAGGTATTCAGAATAAAAAGTACCAACATGGGATTAGTTTGATATCTGTGGTAGCAGTACTGTACTAGTCTGATCGAAAATGAGTACATACCTCCTGCCAGCCTGCGTATGTATGGAGGACTAAATATACAGGAAAACCCCGAAATATACCTCTGTCTTCACAGAACATTGTCACTTACTCAGCTACTACCATGAACGCAAAATGATTTCCCGGTTATCATTTTTGATATGCGTTTCCTGGTAGCTATTGGTCAGTTCTATGAACAACTGTAAGGGCTGCAAGAAATGTAATATTAACCTAAAGTAGATAAGCTTTAGACATGTTAGAATGTGTTTACGCTGACGATGTCTCATCGATGTACGTTTATCAATAGGCAGTAGAGGGGGATCTATCGTATGATAAGACACCATCTGTGTCTGTCTGTAATCATTATATTCACACCTTTCAGTTCCGTGTGAGATAAAGTCTCAGTCGAAAACAATATAGAGCAATAAGGATTGCGACATCCTTGGCGAAGTCTTTCACAGTTTAATGTTTCGGATAGTGCAACGATCAAGACGTTGAATATTTGAAACCCATTTCACTGTCAAAATAGATCTATTGTTTACTATTTGAAGAAAATATAAAGCATCATTCACAAATCGCTACGTTTCCCATAAGCATGTCTTCGTGCACACAGAATTTATTTGGTAATGTTACGTGATGCCGCTTACTTGTATTTAATTCGATTAAAAATAATGAAGATATTAATTAGCCCTTGTTCAGGCTTACCTGATGTCAAAATCACGTCAGGAATTAATTCATTGTCATTTTCTTACCGTTAACAACATGCAAGGAATATACACTTATCATTACTGTAACTACATAATCTCGTTATATCCTGGCTGACTGTATATACTCATGCTCTTTGCGTAACCAAGGTAGAACGTTGACTTCAAGGTAAAGTGAAGATGTCTTGGTTAATATGCAATCTGATAAGTCCATTAGTACAGGGCAAAAGCAGGACATTCACAAAGTGTATGTATGTATGTATGTATGTATGTATGTATGTATGTATGTATGTATGTATGTATGTATGTATGTATGTATGTATGTATGTATGTATGTATGTATGTATGTGTGTGTGTGTATGTATGAATGTATGTATGTATGCATGCATGCATGCATGCATGTATGTATGTATGTATGTATGTATGTATGTATGTATGTATGTATGTATGTATGTATGTATGTATGTATGTATGTGAATACATACAATCTATATACAAGTTCTTCGAGTAAACTTTAAACAGTAAACATGTCAGAGTTCCCTGTGATCATGGAAATCACAGCTTGAATATGCTTTCAAACGCAGGCATTTCGTTTCTAAACACATCGACACTTTAATAAACACAAGTGTTTAATTTTTAAACGCTGGCGTTTAATCTCTAAAGGCGTGACACATCGCATAGATTTACAGTGTTTGTATGTATGTATGTATGTATGTATGTATGTATGTATGTATGTATGTATGTAAGTATGTATGTATGTATGTATGTATGTATGTATGTATGTATGTATGTATGTATGTATGTATGTATGTATGTATGCATGCATGCATGCATGCATGCATGCATGCATGTTTGTTTGTTTGTGTGTGTGTACGGGTCATTCCGGGGTCAATGGATGGATGAATGGATGGATAGGCAGCCAGCTAGCTAGTTTTACAGGTAAGTAGGTATACAGAGCAGACAGGTAGCTAACTAGATGGATATCTAAGTAGCTTATCGTGAATTGGCAGATAGTCGAGTTGATGGGTAAGACAGGCTGTTAACTAACCATAAACATTCTAGTTAAGCGGAATTATGTCGATTATAACTGATGGTAATATATGTTATATAATTTCTTTGTGCATGTGACAATATATAAGCGCATGAATGATTGTTATTTTGAGGTCGTCATATCACTGATAACTAATACGCAAACTATTGGTAGCCCAGGGGATTAGAGGGGTCGTGACATTTTGGTGCAAACGCCACTCATCGAAAAATGGGCCGAGTTTTTTTCAGTCAAAATCAGATTTGGCCGAGAACGTATGTCGAGAGCTTACATCGGGTGCGATACGATAGTAAGAAACCAGTTCTAAAACGGACCCTATCAACTAAAATAGAAGGTAACTGCTGAGACAAAACACGAAATAGGGGCTAGGAATTATGGGAATTAGATCAGGGCGTGGGAGGAAAGCTGCATTAAAATAGAGTGATTCATGTCATTTCCCTTTTTTATAGGGAGGGTCCTGTGAAATTTTCCAGTTTTAGGGACAGTGCCATGTCATTCCGCTGTCGGGATGTCAGTCTAGCAAACAGTAGGACTCGATTGCAAATTTTAAAAGTGTCTTCGACGTGTGCGTGATCAAAAAGGACCACTGCGAACTAAACAAACTGCATATTCTTTTCAATACAAATTCAGCCATGAAGTACAGCAGACACCATCACATATTCGGACCGTAGGATTACACAGAGAGTCGATACTTTGTTAGTCTTTCATAGACATTCGATGAACATAACTGTCAACTAAATTTGGTAAATTCTATGCTGGAGAGATTGTTTGCTTGCCGAAGATGTCGGAATGTTAAAATTCAATAGCTAAATTCAAATCCAATACTACTAACAAAGTTTGACATGTGGTTACTTCAGTAGGCTTAAACCAATAAAACTATTTGACAGTATTTGTATGTGAAGAAAGACATCACTACGAATATTAACAGTATAAACACGACACAAATTATGTATATACAAAATAAGCTTGAAAGAATACCTGGATCTGTGTGGTAATCTTACACTATGTAAGAAGACTTGACTATCGTGATTAAGGTCCGCGTAAAATACGCCGTAACTATTATTAGCGTGACACGGCTGACATTCTATAGAGAGTCTCAAATGTTTTTGGAATTTTATAACTAATAACTGTTGACATAACCTCACTAGTACTATCGAGGATTAGACTGATATATTGACAGCCAAACCCTAGACCGATTGATATTACACGCCCTTAGTCAACGTTGGATGAAAATGCCTCGCTCAAATCATAACGTAGGCACCATCAATCATGTCAGGAAAGGATCAGACATTGCAGATAAACATTGACTTAGTTTTAATCCGAACAATGTATACAAACTATTCTGAAATCATCCAGAAGTACAGAATAAGATAAAATATTAAATCCAACAAGGTTTAACTTTTCAACAGTAAATTTAGTTACGCAGCGAAATATCCCAAATTTTTAAAGTAAATATGATATGCTCTAAAAATATGTGTCTATGTTACAGTAATTCACTTTTTCCTTGACGTTTATTTGCTGAAACTATACTGTAATTAACATACAAAAGTGTGTAAATTGTGTCTGGTTCTTAATATGTTTTTTTTGCTGCCTTAAAGAGCAATTTATATGTCTATGTAACGGAGTAAAAATATCACTCCGAGCTGTAGGCGAGAACCATTTCGGACCTTGAACTATTTCAATTTTTCGGTTCTCACGATGACGAAGTGCAAGGGCATTATAGTACTTTGTAAGTAATCATTGAGAAAAGCGCCATAAAGTAATTCAGGCTCTTTTCCCTATGATTAGCCAAAACCTGATCAATATCAACAATCAAAACGCTATAGACTTTTCTACTGTTCAAATGTTTTCTCGATCTCACTTGTTTTACGTTTTCCGGTCCTGCATTGGAACTTTTTGATACCTCTTTTTTACAGTCCTGATTATCCAAATTGCACAACCCACTTATACAAGTGTAGCACACGTTGCAGCCACAAGAATAATTACAAGAAATGCGGTAGAAAGTGTCCTTATGAAATACGTAAACATTCAAAATCAAACATTTAATTTCCCATGTGTTAACACATAGATGTGGACCATTTGAATTTCAAATATCGGTAAAAGTCAGATGATTTTTTTCTATGATACCAAATAAAGAGGGTGGTTGGAAGTTTCATCGAGGAAAGTTTGAGCAAAATTTAAGTCCTCCACTTACGAGGCGCATAACACCTTAATGTTGTCACGACTAGCACAATGCACAATGCAGTGAGTGCAATACATAAAGTAAATTATGACAAATTCAATTAGACCTAAAATTTATTGTTAATCGTCTAAAAGCTCGTATTTCGACGGCTTACCTTACCTTACCTTCTATATAGTAATTTTGATTTTCATGCCGAGATGGTCACTTTACAACCATCTGTCTGTATTTAATGTGAAGCCTTGCATGGCAACGAATGTTGAAATTACACATTGAGGAAATGCCTTACCTGCTGTTTGAACTTCAAGGTAGAAAGCCTTTTTTAACATTACTGGCCCGCTGGTCGTCGTAAAACGCTTGGCAAGTGTGAAGGCCAGAATCGGCAAGACTGATATTTACCAATGTTAGCTCAGAGAATGCAACATAGCCATTACCTAATGTTACGTTCAGATAGTTATCCCGTATACGTTGATTACTGTTAACAGTTTTATTCACGGTCCATTTGAGATTTATAATGCCATACGGAGTTGTGAATATGGCGCTGCAATTAGCTTTTAAAGTGGATCCGATTGTCCTGTTTACAATGAGCGGGTCGTTGTCTCGCTTTCCGTCGACGCTGCCGGATACTTCCAACTCAATATTGAATGGCTCTGCAAACAAACACAAACATGGAAACTATTTTTTTTTTATTTCAGAAGCGGGTAGTTCGTTCACTGATCAAATATCACATTAGCAATGTATAATGGGTGTACTATCAAAGTTGCAATTATCACGTAACTCTAATCCGCCACTCTCATAATGTAGACAGAATATGAAAGTAAAAATTTGGAAGAGGTCATTATAAGCAGATTGACGGAAATTCTAAGTGGAGTATACTTTATTGATTATTCATCAATGTGTTCATTTATTATTATCATTAATGTGTTCATTTATTATCGTTTTTGACAAGAGCTAAATCAATCATTACAATAAAATAGACAGTGTGTTAATACGTAACCGTTGTAGAAATGAAATGCTGTTGTCTTTTCTGAAATTCGCAAATATTTAGAGAGCAGGTCCACGTAAAATGTTTGTTTAGATCGACTGTTATCTTCAGACGTTAACGATTGAATGTGACATCTAACTAAAAAGTTATTACATCGGGAAAAGAAATCCAAATCATTTTTCTGTGTTCAAGTCAATAAAAACTTAAGTCTACATGAGAGAAAATGCCGAGAGAGTTTGACCGGTTGACCTCGCTGTTAATTTTATGCAGGAAATTACAATAACAATGCTTGGTCGAATGACGCAGTGCCTTGAGGGTGGGATCACCAGTGGTATATGGGGAGGAGTACCTTCCCGATGGTGATAAGTGGTGCAGATTACCGTCGCCTAGGTGACTGGCGTATACGCGTGCCAAAAGACACCTATGGTTGATTTCCTGTTGACCAGTCGGATGGCAGAGTTGCAAATACCTGGACTGAACCATTTGGTTTTTTGTGGGTGTCGGTGGTACTTTGACAATATAAGTAAAAATGCACATATATTGAGTTTATTGTTTTGTTTATTAGCGGCCAGTATTTCCAACAGCATAAATTATGTGCATTTGCCCTTGAAGGAATAAATAATTTTCGAATAAAACATCGCGAATGTAACTACATTCCTTAAGCTCGAC
>LD343366.1:234249-267873 GCA_001465055.1 Ptychodera flava
TAATAGTTTAATTGACTACCTGGGTGATTGGCAGGTCGTGTCCAACGACGCATATGCAAAGCAGGCCAAAAGACAAAAGCCCCCAAAGTTATTGACAGCTGGCCGGGTCACCATGAATACGTAATGAAGCTTCACTACGCAGAAACTGCGTAGTCAAGCCCTTCTTAACCGGTCAAACTCTCTCGGCATTTTCCGGCATGTAGTGGTTCAGAGGGCCGCTAAGTATGCTAGTTTTTTAGGGCACTGCTGGGTCGTCAGATTATGAGGACGGCATAATCAAAATGTGTCAGCAAATATAGTCCTGATCTTGGATGATTTTTAATCTGTTAGTCATCAAGATGACCAAATGCAAGAGGATTATGTTACTTTTACATATAATCCCATGGTATTTTTCTCTCTTTTACGTCATCGTATACGAGTGTTTTTCGCGGAGCCGTAAAACTTCGAGCCGAAGGCGAGAAGTTGTGCGGCTCTGGGAAAAACACGAGTATAGTATTCAAAGTTATTTAGAATCTTTACAAATAGATTCATGAAGTAAATGCAACGGCACGATCGAAACAGTACTTCTCATTCTCAGAGATGCCGTGGCTTTTGAAAATATCACAAAAGTTTACGAGGCTCAGCGCGATGACACACAGGATGTACTTCGTTGCATGTTTAAGTTTTGCCCGTCTCACGGACTTTGATGTTTGCAGTGACACATATCTCGCCCGTGGATACATTCTAATTTTGTTACTTGACGGAAACTCTGTTTTCAGTGTTGTCTGAGTCACGGTCGAAGGACTGCGTCTGAGTCAACTTTCGATCGGATTCCACAGCGCTGGACACAGCTCGACAGCTTATGTCTTACAACAGCCTTACGCCGAGCTACAGGTTTTATTCCGAGCGAAAATTTAGTGAATTTTTTATGCGATGAATCGTTGTTAGTCGAATGACTTATGCTTGTGCCTCCTACGTCGCTTTCCCGAAGATTCAGTTGAACTTACGTAGAGGTTTAGGTTTCGGTTTTATCGCCAACCGGGATCGCCAGCAACGACGTCCGCATTGAGCCTACACGACTCGACTGGAGCCGAGACGTTACTGAACCATTAAATTCATAAAATGATCGACGGTAACACCATTCGATTCTCGGGAAATATAGTTATAACGACTCGAAATTTCGTTGGACAGATATACCTTCTATGTTTCCATGTCTGGATTCATTGGGCCACCTTTTCTTAAAAATGTCGTGAGAGCTAGCGCGGCATCGATGACAACAAATCGGTCTGTGTCGTGACCTGCATATATGAACGGTACCATGCAGGAAAAAAGTTCCGATTGATGACAGGGGAAATTCGGATTTCTTATCCGTCCTGTTCTACATCACACAGGTGGCGATTCGGGCCAGTTCATGTAATAATGTCAGTAATCATTGAGAAAAGCACTAGCGGCTAATTCTGGCACTTTTCCCGATGATTATCCAACACCTGATCAATATCGACAATCAAAACAAGGCTATAGATTTCACACTTTTCAAATGTTTTCTCGTTATCACGTGTTTTGCGTTGCCCGGTCCTGCATGGGAACTTTTTGAAACTGCCTTCTTTCCCTCCTGATTATCCAAATCGCACAACCCACTAGCAAAAGTGCACCACATGTTCCAGCTACTATTAAAGTTCCAAGTACTGCAGTAGAAAGTGTCTTGAAATCTAGTGTAACAGAAAAAGCAAAAGGTTATAAATTAGGTAAAGAAACACAACGCATAAATGCTTAAGACCGGTAATGTAACACAGTTGGCACGGTCAGTGTTATATGACAACCGGAAAAGCTCTCTCTCTCTCTCTCTCTCTCTCTCTCTCTCTCTCTCTCTCTCTCCGTCTCTGTCGCTGTCTGTCTCTCTGTCTGTCTCTCTCTCTCTCATAAAAAATGAATTTCACAATCTACCAACTCAGAATGATGGTGGATATCAAAAGCAGTCTTGCCAGAACCTACCATGTCTTTTTAAAAAGCTCCGGAGCACTAGATATCTTTCCGTTTCCGGCAAAATAGCGCATCATATTTTTATTCTTTACATTTCGAGCCCGCAAAGAGCCTTGGCACTCCTGAAACTACTTCCGTTAAAGTATTCCTTATATTGGGTGACTGTATGGGTTTACGGAGTATGAAAAAATTACGTCATACTTCAGGACCAACAGAAACAGCGGTATATCAATTTCTATGAGTAATACAAAATTTATATATCTTTGATATCATATTTGCACTTGCCTTTACCTGCTGGAACAACAGTAGTCACTGCCGAAGTAGAATGACCGACTTCTGTGGTACTTTCATCTGTTGCTACTGGTTTTCCAGTCTGTGCTAACAAAATAAAATCCTTCAAAACATGGAGTTTAGACTGAAAAGGCATAAGCTGCTATGATAAAAATCTAAGCAAAGGCGCAGTTGTGTAAGCAAACGCAAATTATGTATTCTCGATACATTAATTATTGATTTCACAGAATATCGGGATATTCCTTGCCGTTCCACACCAAGGGTGCATTCGTAATTCAATAGCCGAGGTGGCTAATCAGTTTTGTACACAATAAGCGAAACATAAATCGGGAAAAATGTACACTAGTAAACACTGAACGCAAACAAGCAATATATGAATAGCGTGTGGTATTGCTTTCCCTTACTTTTTTAACACGAAAATTTAATTTAATTTCCCATGAGTGGGCCTTTTTTGAGTTTCAAATATCGGTAAAAGTTAGGTGTTTGTTTCTATGGTACCAAATTCGGGACTGTGGACAATCAAAACATGCGCACGGTAAACGCAACTTTTGAGTTTACAGGGAGGGGGTTTGGCTATATTTCGATTACCGTGCGCAAAAATCGCACGGCATGTTTGCCTATCGCAACATCTTGCTGCACGTTTTTGTGTATCGCAAAATATCGCTACATTATTTAGCATTTACCAGGCCAGCACGGGCGCTACATTAGCATTCTTTTGACATACATGTGAATCAGTGCACGAGTAAAATATGGTAACAATCATTTTGGATACAGTGTTTCATTTCATTCTTTTTTGTTGCGCCATTGTTGAGTTGGCACTGAACAGAGATTGATTTTAGAGGGGGTATGCGGGGGGAGGGGTCGGTATGCATGATTTCATAGCGACGTTATCCCCGATAGTTGGATGCAGATACTAAATGAGGCTTGGTTGGATTTTCACACTTCCAAACTTTCGTTTAGGGGAGGGGAGGGGGTTGAGGACAAACGCACTTAGTTTCGTCTACCGCGCACATGTTTTAATTATCCGCGCCCCCTTAAGATGATGGTTTGACCAAACTTTAAGTCTTTCACTTTCGAGGCGCATACACCCTTAATAATGTTTCCATTTATTTTTGTTTAGAAACAACAATAGAGCATTAGTCTTGCCCGCACAATGAATTGACTATAATCCGTATTGTTGACAAATTTGTTTACATTTAAGGTAAAGGGCGACGAATTCGGACGCGCATATATGGAACGCGCTTTAGAACATTTCTGCGCAGATTTAACTCCAGCCTGCCGCAAATGGGTTATTTTGTAACGCATGTATTTAACATCACCTGTCATTGTTGAAATTGCGCTTTTATCTAATTTTTTGACCCAGTCTCCCAGAAATACATGTGACCTTTAACCTTGTCATATTTTGACCCCCAAGGAAGCTGGTTTTTATTCAATATGAGCGCAAAATTAACATTTCTCTTCCATTTACATGGCGCATATTACCCATTCACATGGAGATATTGTAAGGAGATATTGTAAAAAGTAGCGTGGTGACACCCCTTTATTAAAAGTGTAAACTAAATGGTATTATGTCAGGATTTTATTCGCCAAGTTTGGTCAAAATGACACCATTCAAAGCAACAGGAAGAAAGTTCGAAAATTATGTAGTGATATAATTTCGATATCGTCATTTTTTAATCGATACTTATGTTAAAATTTCTTTACAAACATCATGAAAACTATACATTCGATAGATATGGATCTTAATTCTTGGTAGTTATTAAAATTAATTTATTTGCTAAGCGTTTTATAATTGCTTTCTTTAGTTTAAGTGAATTATATCATTTTTATTTTTTATAACGACGCCATTTTAACGTCCGTTTCCATGGAAACGAGCGTGGTGACCCCCATTTTTTATTCCATTTTTTCACTTGCACAACTTCCAAGAATATTTGTGCAAAGTTTCGAGAAAATGACACCACAACCTAATTTTGACGTAATTCGTAGTACTTCACCTTAACATTCATCATTTATCGTTGAAAAGTTCGCATTTCGACCGCTTACCTTACCTTTCATATAATAGTCTTAGCTTTGCCTTATCAAGTGTGGGTGGACAGCCACTGTACAACCATATTTCTAGATATCATGTTAAGCATTGCATTGCAACGAATGTTGAAATCATACATCGGGAAAATGTCTTACCTGCCGTGTTAACCTCGAGGTAGAAAGCCTTTTTGATATTACTGGCCCGTTGATCGTCGTAAAACGCTTGACAAGTGTGAAGCCCAGAATCAGCACGACCGATATTCATCAAAGTCAGCTCAGAGAATGCAGCATAACCGTCACCTAATGTAACGTTCAGGTAGTTCTCCCGTACGCGTTGATTACTGTGTACAGTTTCGTTCGCGGTCCATTTGAGAATGAAAATGCCATACGGAGTTGTAAATATGGCACTGCAATTGGCTTTCAGATTGGATCCGATTGTCATGTTTACAATAAGCGGATCGTTGTCCCCCTTTCCGCTGACGCTGCCGGATACTTCAAACTCGATGTTGAATGGCTCTTGAAACAAACGAAATTGTGTACAACTCTTCATTTAATTTCATAAGCAGGAGTTCAAATACCACATTTAATATCTAAAATGAAAATACTTTAACGTTCAAGATGCAAATATCTGGACACTCTCCTTCGTCGGAGTGAAACGAATATGAAGCTTACGGCAAAAATTAGAAAGGCCAATCTAAAGACCGATTTATTTAAGTTCAGAATGGAGTATACTTTATTAGATGATGCATTGCGTTCATTAGCTATCGGTTACGTATTTCAGAAGAGCTCAATCAACCCAGAGATTAAAATAAACACCCAGCCACTATGAGTCACCCTTTTTGGGTTTCCCTGCGTCTCCTGTAATGCATGCGTAGTTATTGAAACGTGTGAAATTAATCATAGTTCAATGTTAAAAGCTTTGAATGAATGGTCTGAGGTGACATGACTCCGCAAATGTATTCGAAACATGTATAGAGAATTAAAGCATTTACATAGACATATATCACTTACCAGACACAAACAGAGTAACCTGTGCTGTTTTGTGAAAGGACGGACGTATTCTCACACGACAGATATATTCGCCGGCGTCCGACTCTGTGGTATTTTGAATTAGCAATGATGTTCTATTTGAATCCTTGATAGTGTACTTTCCATTGACGATATATGATCGATTGCCGTCTTCGTGTAGCGCGGCAATAAACGCCCCTTTCGGTGACTTTGTCCATCGGATGTCATATCCCTTTATTTCATCGTTGACGTTGGTGCTATTACTACTAATCGGGCATCTGAGATTAGCAGTGTCACTTAACACTGCAAACGTCCGGTCACTATCACCTCCTGACAGTTGTAGACAATCGAATAATAAGAATAGCTGACTAGTTTGAATTGCAACATCTTGTGAAACTCAATTGAAAAGTTAAAGTGATCGACCTTCTAAAGTACGTTTATAACTAGATTATCAGAGTGAAGGCTCTTTCACTCGCAGCTGAATTTTAATCCACGTGTCGCTATAATGAGCAGTTAATATCAACTTAGAAGTTAGTTTGAACACCAAGGGAACAAGACCCAATCCATTATCATGGCGTCGAACAGTGAAGCCAGCATTGACTGAAGAAAAACGAGTAGGGCAACGTGTTCAAGACAAGAAACTATGAAACTATTTTGAACGCATTCTTTCTCTCTGTACAGTTTATTATTTACCTTCAATTTGTCATTTAGCAACCTAAAACATCATACCCGAATATCAAGAATGGTAAATATTTTCTATTCATGTGCATTTAATATATCGTATGTTTGTCTAGTGTGAGTGTTTCCAGTCAGGGAATTCGGGGGATTTCACTCAGGGAGTTAATATTTAATCGACCTCAGCAAGACTGTTGCCTATAGTGACAGCCACAAACAAATATGGCGTCGCGCATAAAATTCGGTTCCTGTTTGTTGCAAAGTGGGTGTCATGTGTAGTTGTGAGTTTCTAATTCATGTGGTTAGTAGAACCCGCAAAGCTTAGGATAGATATTTAGCCCGTGTTTAAATAACATTTAATTTTTACTAAATCTGATTACAATGAAATATTCTGATTGACTTGGTCTCGGTTTGTTAGAGCATGAGACCAATTCAGTGAAGGTCGTAAACTTGGTTCATGGTACCAACATAATCTTGAGCAAATAAACGTTTTTTGAAATGCCTTTTATTAAGGTAGACGTCACTATAAGTACCTACAGTATGGGGTGGTAACCCATATGTAAGTATTTGCATGAACGAAATGCCATAGCTTAAGGCCATGGTATAACATGACAAAGACGACCTACCTGCATCGAAGAAAGTCCATGTAACTATAAAGAACACAGTAACTATAGTTACTACTAAAGTGTTGTTATTCAGCATCTGCACGGTTGGAATGTGTAGAGTGTCTTCCAAAGAAAGTTTGAGAGATTATCGCTATAAGAGTTGTTTTACTTTGTGAACTTAGGCTGACTAGCTGACAATTAAGAGTTTAACCTTAGGCACTCTTAAAAGTTAATGTTCGACGATTGTTGTTGTTCATAACATAAGTGTCAGTTATGTTGCAAAAGGATCAAACAGCAAACAAAACATTTTAATCAATATTTGTTGGCTGAGTCTGAATAAGCATAATGTTTATTGAAAAGGGTGTAAATTATTGATGCTGTCTGAAGTGTAAAAAAGATTTCCTTTGAACAAAATAACATTAAGTCCTACCTCTGTCACTTCTATATTATATTTCCAAATGCGTCAGACTCCACAAAAGAGAACTAACATCTAGTTGTGTGCGAAGTAGTTGTATTACTTCAGGACACATATTGAGTATTTGGTATTGCTGTTAAAAAAAAACTATTTATTATTTCATTTGATTTAATTAAAGAGGCAGTGCATGTGTTCATGTAAAGGGTGTTTACCACACAGAGCAATTGATAAACCCTGGCAATGATTTTCTGAATTCAACCCTATTGGCTACTAACAGGACATTTGCACAAAGTTTTGCAAACTGTTGGGCATGTGACCGAAATCAAAACAAAAACGATATACCTTGGCGACTGTATTTACATGGGGTGCCATATTGTTATTGTTTGTTGCGTGGCAACAGTCGATGTCGATGTCCTAGAAAAGGACAAAACGTCATTTGAGTTTGTGAACTACGTGCACTGAGTAAGAACGTTTACTTAGTGTCTGAACGGACATTCGATCATAGAAATGACTTATGTTCATCTGTTCAGTATGGATAGCCGTCGGGCCTTTCTTGGTAACCATGTATTGGCAAGAAGATCATTCGACAGGGTGACAAATTTTCCAAACATACTCATTTAGACGTGTAAGATCGGCCACATTTAGTCCAAAGAAATTTTGCGTAAAGCCTCAAAGACATAAAGTGAAACGTACAATACTTGCAAGTGTGACATTCAATCTACACAGTGAAGTGTCCGAGACTTCAAATTGACACTAGAAATTAACATAGGAGAGCCTCAGAAGCTTGCAAGTATGACTTTACATAACACCCTTTTCTACCGCTGACTGCGCTGCTCACGAAAATAGGGTCAGGTATGGGCCGCCATTTTAATCACAATTTAGTCTTCATATTAATGAAAAAAGTCACCCGATTAAATCACGTGATCAACACATATGTATAGTGGTAAGCGATTCTCCACAACATAGTTCTTATCGGCGCGACTTTCCAACAATTCTTTCACTTTTAAGTCTCCTATGTACTTCTATTGTGGTATTAAGTGGTGAAATGACGATTATCGCCTTTGTTTTTTTTTTTCTCAGGCGTGACAGATTACCTCTCCTTTCGTATGTACGGCAATGACTAAAAAAATAAGTGATTTTTTTCATTTTTCATTCAATGTATACAATATGTTTGGTTTGGTAAACATGATGTAAAATTACTCCATGGGCAAACGAAATCTAATTCTAAGGTAGCTCCAAGCTGGAAATAGATTCAATGCAATCACTGCGCTCACTGCTTATAATATTGTATAGGGCTCAGCCCTTGGTGTCGCGCCAAAGGTTAAGATTGGCAATGTTATTTGTATTGATTCATGATAAACTGTAATTGTGACTTCATAAACGTTTATATGACAACTATGCCCAGTTTCCCTCTGATGAAAGCAGTTCACGTACGTACGTGACGTCAAACCCTGCAGCAGGGCAAGTATAGATTTTCTGTAGCGTGTAAAAATTTTGGCAAAAATTGGCAATTTTTACAATGATAACAGCCTATTGCGTTAAACAAGGGACCTATTATGCAATCATTATCATTGCAATGGTAACCGCACTGCCCACCTTCCGCTTGCAAGCTGAAAACTATGGCGTTCCGTCTAAAAACTGGCAATTTTTGAATCTAATTATTGACACAGGGGGCGCTCTTCTATAATTCAATCCCAGCATTCTTTGCGTATGCCCCCGTTCATATGCACGACAGTTTTCTCCCTTTATCTATATTAACGATATTTTGTATCAGCGACAAGGTGCATAATAACATTTACTGGCTAATAAAAGAGGTATATTTTATAAAAGGCATGTTATATAATGGTAATTTGTTTCGTATTTGTTTATTTACGAGTACTCAAAAAACAAAACATGGCGGCGTCCATAAAAGAAGGGTACACTTCCGGTTACTCGCACAGTATATTATGAATAAGCGCATGCGTAGTCAGTAAGCCGCTGGCGCGACTATAATAGCCCACACCTGACCCTATTTTCCTGAGCAGCGCAGCCAGCAGTAGAAATGGGGCAGGGTACAGACAAGTTCAATTACCTTACCTTGACCGCTTGTGGCGCTCTTCACCGCCCATATTAGAAGCGATTTTTGTGTTCAAAGTTACAACTAACGAACAAATACGAAGACTAAGATCTTTTAGAGAAATTTTTCAGTCAGAATTTCGCATAGTTCTTTCAGAGTACTTAGTTGAAAATTTAGTAGCGGCGGAAGTGCTGATTGTGACATTACTGTACTCTACAGACTCTGCATGGAACATATTTGATATGTTCAGTGTGTCCATTAAAATTCCAACCTAATGATAGATTGATATATAGCTATTTGATTCTTAAAATTATTGTTGTTTCGGCACTAACTTTACATACAGGCCGGGGAATTTCAAGTTGTAGCTCCATTGAGTTTACACCGTATGAAACAACTGCATGATGAAGACCTGAGGTCTTGGCGACAGATCGGCTCGCCTAAAGCGGGCACGGTGAATCGAAATTGACTTTTAGCTGTATCTATCATTGCAAGATATGCTATTTAGAATCATGAATTGGCGGTTAGTCGAGTTGATAGTTAAGACAGACTGTTAACTAACCATTACCAGCCTAATTAAGCGTAATTATGCCGATTGTTACTCATGGTAAATTATTTTATTGTTGAGGTCATGTCATTGATATCAAATCCGCAAACGATTGGTAGCCTAGGAGCACTGGAAGGATGCAAACTCAACTCATCGAAAAATATGTCAAGTTTGTTTCAGCCGAGTACGTATTTCGAGAGCTTACACAGGGTATAGTGGTATAGTAAGATACCAATGCTAAAACGGACCCCGTTAGCTAAAATAGAAGGTTAGTGCTAAAACACAACATGAAATGTGGACTTGGAATCGTGTGAATTAGATCAGGGCGTTGGAGAAAAGCTGCATCAAAATAGTATGACTCATGTCAATTTTTGAATTTGTCACATTTTAGAGTTTTAGGGACGGTAACATATCATTCCCTGGTCAGTCTAACAAACAGCGGGACTCGATGACAAACTTGATAGTGTCTGTGACGTAGGCGAGAGGAAAAAAGAAACATTATGAGCTAAACAAACTGCATATTTATTTCCGTACAAATTCAGCCGTGAAGTATAACAGACATCATAAAATATTTAGACCGTAGGATTACGCAAAGATTCAATAATTTGTAAATCTTTCATACATATTCGATGAGCATATTGTCGACTAAATTTGGTACATTCAAGGCTGGACTTATTCTTGGTTTGCCATGAAGAAAAGACGCCGTAACTATCATCGTCGTTATACGGGTGGCATATAGAGAGTCTCACGTTTGGGAGGAAGGGGGCGTTTAAGAAATAATTACTGTTGCCATAACTTCACTAATCGAAACTTACATACTTTAGTGACAACCGAACCCTCGGCCTATTTTTTATTACACTTTTAACGTGTGATGAAAATGTCTTGCTCTAATCATGACGGATTCTCACAGAGACATCATCAATCATGTTAGGAAAGGGTTAAAACACAACAACCTCAACAACAACAACAACAACATAACAACAACAACAACAACATCAACAACAACATTCTATATTGAAGACAAATATTGACTGAGTTTGAATCAGAAAATTGTGTACAGAATATGCTGATTCACCCAGGAATGGCAGAATAAGATGAAATACTAATTTCAACCAGATGTAATCTTTCTGCAGTTAAGTAACTAAGACAAATGTTGTAAGTACAGAGCACCAGATCTGTTCCTAGATATCGACTTCAAAAATGTGTGTCTGTTATATTTAGTCATTCACTTTTCCTTGGACGTTTATATGTTGAAACCATTCCCCAACTCCCATAGTGTCCAAAGTGTTCTGGTTCGTAGTTAAAAGGTTTATAATCATATTCATACTGTAAATTTACCAAATGTAGTAAATACGTCCATGTAACGGATTTGTGCTAGATATACCATGTTTTGAAACATACAAACTAGCCAGTATCTGACGGAGTTTTGACCGCAATGTTATTTATGAGTATATTTTCAGTGACGAAATGAACGAAACCTATAATGTAAAACACCATTTCTTTAAAGGTCAAAGCACTTGGAAATCAGATTGTCGGGTAAAAGAAAGTTGAATTAATCTTGTGATGACAATAATAAGACAGCCGGATTGTTATTGCTTGTTTCTTGGCAACATTGATGTGGGATCACAGGAGAGAATTGATTTGAACAGACTACTGCATACAGACTGAATACCCGCCAGAGTACTAAGTACCGGACAGAATTTGGCCAAAAAATTAATATTGCTTTTGTGGTCAAAAAAACAAACACAAACATAAACAACAAATTTAATCATCACCTAAATTAAATTATTTAAATTCCACGTGTTTCTATCGATTTAACACACTGTGAGTTTAAAGTATTTAATAAAGTGCAATTAGGTTTAAGAACTGTACAATAAAAATTAATCATAAATCGCTTAACCAGAGTAAAATAAATGTGAAAAATTGACTATGAAGTGAAGCCAGGCTTATCAGAAATACTATAGTTAAGGAAGCTAAAACGACCTAATACCTTCAACGGCGTGATTACAAGTATCATAATTAACCTTAAAACCTAACTATGTGTTGATACACATTTTGCATGTACATTCATGGACTCATTTTGTCATTGCTCATTAATTATATTTCCACGTGCTTTCAAATAAGCAAATGCCTAGCTTTTCATGCCACGAGTATTTATTATCGCCGTGTAGCTGGGACACTTGTTTCGATGCAAATAAGATTGAAGGCGAATGGTATTGTAAACTGTCGACATTTAAATTTTAAATTCGGTTCAAAATTACGCACGTCGATGAAGAGAAGAACGATTCGGTGTTTCCAGATCAATAAAAGTTGTCTTGCCTACCTCTTAGTCATACACTCATCCTTGATTATGTATTAGTAATTAATGGCTGCTCATACAAGTTGTGAAGATGTTGGAGTGAACCTCTAAAAAATATTATTAATTCAGCCTCAATTGATGATTTAGGGACTATTTAGCCCTTTCAGCAGCAGGAAAAATACCACTAGTGGCAGTTTTTTTATCTTTATAACTAAAAATAATGATACAAATTAGGTCCTACGATGATTAAATTATGATTTTAGGTTTCGTTCATTTAGTTTATGTCCATAACTTGAGGGAAAAAATAAAACTATGTTGCAGTAAGGGTACATCTATCATTAAGTCAAGCAAATATACTGTTAAAACGTTATTTTACATTATTTTTCTTTTTCAATCAAACATAACAGTATAATATCTCAAGAAAAAGTAAATGAGCGAATCAAAAAAACAAAAACAAAAATTGATTTAACTTGAACACTTAGTTTGATTTATAGCATTGAATTGGTTTCATCGTTAGGGGGATTGTTTTCCCTTTGCTGATCACCTTTTCGAATATTGCAACATCCTCCTGAGTTCGAATTATGACAACGTCGATATCCCCAGCGAAACAAACACACACAAACAATTACCAAAAGTACAGCACATATAACAACTACTAAAATCCATGTGGCGGAAAGAGTCTTGGAATCTGTTCCTGCAAACAAACAAATGTACGAGCATTGTACCTAATCATTAACTCAGCAGACACTAAAAACGCCATGCTGGAGCTTAACAATTATACTAGCACGAATATGTGTACCTAAAGCAATAATGGCACAATATAATACAAATTATATTACCATGGCCTGCCCGTCGCGATTTGATTGGTCGAGCTGAACCACGTGACTGACCACAAATACACAGTAATGGTTTGTTTGCATGCCCGTGAATATGACTAATAAGATTAACAACTAAAAGTATCGTAACTTTACATCGCAAACGTAAATCATAATCAATCACAAAATAAAATGGAACACTTGCTTGTAGGTCAAGTTGAGATACTTTTTTTCTGAAAACATCTCCGGATTTGCCAATTTTTTACAGCGCGCGTGACAGTGCGTCGCGTATTGCTCAGTTTCTGGGGCCCAGTTGTCGTAGCTGATGAAATTTTCGGAAATTTTGACGGATTTCTTGGGTTCGCTGATAATATAATGGAAATAACAGACTCCGCTCTGACCATTAACGTTTATTTGTGGGCGCGGGCTCGAGGAAAGCCAAATTAACGGGCTCGGCAAGCCTCGCCCGTTAATTTTTGGCTTTCCTCTCGCCCTTGCCCACAAATAAACGTTAATGGTCAGCGCGTCGCCCGTTATTTCTATATTATAAAACTTTATTTTGGTGACTGAAATATTGATTATTAAGAGTTTCTCGTGTAAAACTCATCATATATTCCTGTCAATATTTTATAGGTTCTTGGACAAAGTTTAAAGATTTACTAAAATAACAAATGCCTATGATTCTGGAACGAATGTACACAACTGCCATCCCTGTTTGTCCTGTGACTGTGGAAACACGACTTACAATGGAACTCGTCAAAGGTTGCAAACAAATAATAAAAGCAAAAGTAACATTCGGTAATACTTTTTCAATTCCGACAGAGTGCCCTTCTTGTTAAATGTATTTCAAAGAAACTTGAATATAAATGGACAGATAACTTTCAGACAAATTCGAAAAAAGGAGATAAGTTAGATTTCATTTCCACAGTCTCTCTCCGTAAGGAAAATGATAACGTCATGTACGGTCAGTACATTCCTAAAAATGTTACAGCAACTGTAAAGTACATTTCAAACACGAACGGCTTACTTTCCACATTGTAGTTTTATTTTTGCCTCATCAAGTATCATGTCAAGATAGGGTTAACGGTCATGGTACAAACATCTTTCCATATAATGAACACGACTGGAAATAATTTGGGAAAATTGGATCTTTTATTTGTTCAAATTTATCAAAATTGTAACATTCCCTATTGTTGTAAGAGGTGATATTACAAATTACGTAACCTATAAAAACAAGTTAATTACAGAACAAACCGTATAGAAGATGAGATTAAATTTACCAATTACATTAACATAACTACCGTAACGACATCCTATTCTGCCAAATTAGTTCCGATCGTGTTATATCATGTTTAGCCTTCCACAGCAACAGAGGTTTAAAATTATACCTTGCCATAATGTCTTACCTGCTGTTTGAACCTGGAGATAGAAAGCCTTTTTGACATTGCTGGCCCGCTGGTCGTCGTAAAAGGCTCTGCAAGTGTGAAGGCCAGAATCAGTACGACTGATATTGACCAATGTCAGCTCAGAGAATGCAGCATAACCATCACCTAATGTAACGTTTAGGTAGTTGTCCCGTATGCGTTGATTACTGTGTACAGTTTCATTAGCCGTCCATTTGAGATTTAAAATGCCATACGGAGTTGTGAATATGGCACTGCAATTAGCTTTCAAAGTGGATCCGATTGTCCTGTTTACAATAAGCGGGTCGTTGTCTCCCTTTCCGTCGACGCTGCCGGATACTTCCAACTCAATATTGAATGGTTCTTGAAAAATCACAAATATGTAAAACTATTTCATTTCAAAAGGGGGTAGTTCGTTCACTGATCAAATACCACATTCGAAATGTATAATGGGTAATATACAATTCAAGACGCAATAATCACATAACACTAATCCGCCACCGTCATATTGTAGAAGGCATATGAAAGGTAACAATGGAAGAGGTCAATATCAAAACAGATTGACGGAAATTTAAAGTGGAGCACACTTTATTGATAATTCATTATGTTCATTAACAATCGTTGACGTGCTTGGCAAGAGCTAAATCAACCATAAGAGTAGAACAGACAATACGTCACCATTCAGTCACCTATTTTTGGTTTCTCTGAGTCTAATATAATGTCTACAAAGTTATTCAAATGTGTGAAATTGTTAATGGATCAATTTAAAAAAGCGTTGCATGTACCATGGGAAATGTTATCCAGAAAGTTATAGCAGAATCCATTTTCACGGATCCTTAAAATCCACAGTAAAATCCACTAGAGTGTCTAGGAATCAAACACTAAAATAAATAATTTTTCACCGGAATTTCAAAGTATTCAGTTTACAGTCCATCATGATAATCGTTTGTGAATTTAGCTCCATTGGCATAGTGATGAATGGTGTGATGAGGTGACATGTCTATACGAAAGTATCAGAAACGTGAACAGTGAGCCCGGGAGGGGTACTCTTATTAGTTTCAGACGGGGATGTACCGCCGAAGTCGAAAACATATACCCATGTATATTCCAAAAATACGATTCATTGTCAGGGAATTGCTTAACAGATTTGGGGAGTTTTTACCTTTATTCTGTTGCATGTTAAGATCTGTCCTTAAGCATTGGGCATTAGCTTTGTTATCGACCCACGCTTAGCGTTTGACGACAAAAGTGACCCATTCAGGCGAAACATACCCATAACTTCACCTCTACGGTCGGAGTACCCAACGGGACAGATAGTTAAAGGATGTAAAGACATCACTTACCGGACACAAACAGCGTGACGTGTGCTGTTTTGTGAAAGGATGGACGTATTCTCACACGACAGATATATTCACCGCCGTCCGACTCTGTGGTATTTCGAATGACCAATGATGCTCTACTAGAATCATTGATAGTGTACTTTCCGTTGACGATATATGATCGATTGCCGTCTTCGTGTAGCGCGGCAATAAACGCCCCTTTCGGTAACTTAGTCCAGCGTATGTCATATCCCCGAATTTCATCATTGACGTTGGTGTTATTACTACTAATCGGGCATTTGAGATTAGCAGTGTCACGTAATACTGCAAACGTCCGGTCACTGTCACCTCCTGACAATTGTAGACAATCGAATAATAACATAGCATTGTAGTTTGCAGAACAACGTCTTGGGAAACTTAATTCAAAAGTTATATTGTTTGCAGATTCAAGAAAGTGACCGACCTTCTAAAGTATGTTTATCACGAGATTGTCAGAGTGAAGGCTCTTTATAGTACCTGAATTTTAATACATGTGTCGCTATAATAAGCAGTTAATATAAATTTAGAAGTTAGTTTGATCACCTAGGGAACAAGATCTAAACCATTATCATGGTGTCGAACAGTGTAGCCAGTATTAACTATCGAAAAACGAATAGAGCAACGTGTTCAAAAGAAGAAAATATAAAAACGATTGGAACTATTTTGGGATAATTGGATCTCCATATTTTTCAAATTTCTCAAAAATTTTAGTTGCCCTACAGCTGAACGTCTCAATATTACAAATTACTCATAAAACAAGTGTGTAACTTTAAAAGATTAGTAGATTAGCTTAGATTATCAGATTTTCAAGACATTACTTCACCATCCAATTATCCCTAATTAGTTCCAATCGTGTTTATATAACTATTTTCAGGCATTCCTCCCGAAGAAGGTCTCTGTACTGTACAGTTTATTATTTACCTCGAATGTGTCATTTGGCAACTTAAAGCAAATCAAACCCAAATATTAAAATGGAATATTAACATGAAGTAATATTTTCATGTGCATTTAATGTATACTATGCTGTCTTCTGTGAGTGTTTTCAATCCGGGAATTATGCAAGTTAATATTTAATCGACCTCAGCATGAAAGCTGTTGCCTAGTGACAGCCACAAACAAAAAACACATATGGCGCCGCGCATAGAAGCCGATCTCTCTTTGTTGCAAAACTTAATGAAAGTGGGTGTCATGTGTAGTTGTGAATTTCTAATTCATGTGTTTACGAAAACCTGCAAAACTTAGCGCAGATATTTAGCCCTTTGAAATAAATTACTATTTCTGATTGAAATGCAATATTAAGTTTCCGGACTGACTTGCTCTAGGTTTGTAAGAGCATGAGATCAATTAAGTGACGGTCGTAAATTTGGTTCCTGGTACTAACATAATCTTGAGCTCACAAACGTTTTCGGAAATTCTTTTTGTTAAGGTAGACATCATTATAAATATCTATAGTATGGGATGGGATGGCAACCCATTATATATGTAAATATCTGCATAAAAGAAATGCAATAACTTAAGGCTGTGGTATAACTTGACATAAGACGACTTACCTGCATCGAAGAACATCCACGTAACAATAAAGAACACAGTAACTATCGTTACCACTAAAGTGTTTGTATTCAGCATCTGCACGGTTGATATCTGTACAGTGCCTTCCAAGGAAATTGTGAAAAGCTGTCTCAGTCTCTAGGCGTTTTATATATTTACGGACTTAGGCACTACCTGACAGTCAAAAGTTGAACCTTAGGCACTCTTATCAGTTAATATTCGACGATTGTTTTTGTTCCTAACATGACATAAGTATCCGTTATGTTTCAAAAGGGTCAAGCAGTAAACAAAACCTTTTTAATCAATGTTTGTTGGCCGAGTCTGAATTAGCATAATTTTTAAAAAAAAGATGTCTTTGAAATCACCAATGGAGTCTAAATGAGATAAAACCACACATTTAGATAAAAAGAGGATGTAAATTATTGGTAGGTTCCGTTGTGTATAAAATGTTCCATCGAATAAATTCACATTAAATCTTACTTCCCTCATTTCTCTTTTACATTTCCCGATTCTTCAAACCCACTAGGTTTGTGTGCAATGTAGTCTATTACTTCAGGACAAAAATTGGATATTTGATACTTTTGTCAAAAACGCATTTATTATTACACTAGATTTTTTGTAATTTCCAAAGGCAGTACATGAGCTCATGAACACAATGTTTACCAAATGCAAAAAAAAAACAAACAAAAAAAACCCCCCAAAAAACAGACAAATAGTTTCTGAAATGATTAATCCTAGCACTTGCTACCAACAGCGCATTTGCACAAAATCACGAAAAGTATACGATACCTAGATTTGCAGACTTTTTGGCATGCAGAAACCAAACTGTTGGTCAAAAATGATTTGCACGAATTTTGTGACCGAAATCAAAATAAAACGATATACCGGGCCGACTGTATTTACATGGGGATGCCATATTGTTATGGTTTGTTGCTTGGCAACTAGCGAAGCCGAGGTCATAGAAAAGCTTGAAACGTCATTTGAGCGATAGACTACGTGCATTGTGATAAGAACGTTTACTTAGTGTCCAGACGGACATTCCAATTCGGTGTAATAAATGGCTTCTGTTCATCTTGTCAGTAAGGTTAGCAGCGGGGGATGGTTTACGTCCATTACTTGCCAATAGGTATACGGGCCGCCCAATGAGTTAGGTATTTCAGCTATTTGGCCTAAAATTGGGGTATAAATTCCACTGTAAACTAAGGCCTAAAATGGGGTCGACTTTTGAGTGTCACACAAGAACGAAATCCAACTGTCAGTTCCCGTCCCACTAACAGGATTTTGAGCTGCCCTCAATAAGCATTGATATAATTTTGTGTGGCAGGGGAACCACTAAAGAGACCCCCTGGCTTTAGCCAAAGTGAATATCGACTTGGTTTTAAAACACCATCACTGATTGGTCAGAATTTCCTACATAGAAGCTTTTTGCCCAATAGAAAATATCCTAACAAAGAGGCTTTCCTACTCCTAGTAATTATTATGACAGGTCGACCATGGCCAAATGAAATGGTAATGCTAATCGGACGAACTCCAGTCCGACTGTAACTGCAAAAAACTGATAATTTTCAGGAATTGGACCAAAATTTGGTGAGGGTGAAAGATATTTTCTTTCACTCAAATTCTGTAGTATTTCAAGAATTGTTTTTCGGAAATCCTGGCTTGGCCAGCAACAACAAATAGCTCTAAACAAAATGCGGTATAGTGGAAGGCTTTGCCGGTAGCAAGGTCATTTAGATGCTTCCTTTTTCCCTATAGCATTTTGAACATTTTGACACTATGACTTTAACCAGGGTCAAAGGTAATAAAGGTCTAAAATACGGTCCTAAGATAATGAGATTTTAGTTCTAAAATGGGCCTTGGGTTTTTTACGTTTGGCCACATACCCCTACCATTTCTCTGAACAAATACCCAAGGGGGTAGCAATCCGGCATTTCTGGGTCGCCATGTATTGGAACGAAGACCCTTCGATAGCGTGATAAACAATCCAACAGTTTCCCATACTAATTTAGACGTAGTACGTTGGCGACATTTAGGCCACTTATTTATTCCAAAGTCAAGGCCTTCAATGGAAATATTGTTTGAAGCCTCAGACACATATAGTACAACGTACAAGATTTGCAAGTGTGGCATTTACAGTGAAGCCTCTGAGACTTCAAAGTGACATAAAAATCTGCTTTTAGAGCCTAGGAAACTTGTAAGTTTGACGTTCATTCACCAGTCTGGTTCCATGCCACATTTCTGCCACTGACTGCGATGCCCACGAAAATAAGGTCATACTTCGGTCGCTATTTTAATCAGAGTTTTGACTGCATATTAATGAGCATAGTCACCTGACAAGATCATGTGACCAGCACATCTTTATAGTTGCAAGCCAATCTCTACGGCAGAGTTCTTATCGGCGTGTCTTTCTCACAATTCTTTCATTTTGTCGTTTCCGCACCCTTTATTTAAATGATAGCATTTAGAGGTTAAATGACGATTATCGTTTTTGTTTTTGTTTCTCGGCGTGACAGACTGACCATTCTTTCGCATATACACCAGTTACTCATAAATAAGCGATTTTTAGTTTTCATTCAATGTTGATATGACATGCTTGGTTTGCAAAACCGTGGAGGTAAAAAATACTCCATGGGAAAATGAAGTCTAAATAAGAAGGTAGTTCCAAGATGAAATAAATTCAATGCAATCATTTCACTTTTACTATTGACTTATGATAGCCATACTTTCAATAGCCATACCTGGCCCTATTTTCGTGAGCAGCGCAGCCAGCGGTAAGACGGGAGGCCAGGCAAGTCCAATCACCTTTTCTTGACACTTGTGGCGCTCCTCACCTGCGTTTTTTCACTTCTGTCGCCTACACAGGTAAGCGATTTTTCGGTATTTTACATTATTAGAAATACGCTTGTGTACAAACTTACTATCAACGATCAACTACGAAAACTCAGAACTACTGGTGAAATGTTCAAATCAGAAGTTCGCGTAGTTCTTTTAGAGAGCTAAGCTGATATTCCAGTAGTGGCAGGAGTGTTGCTTGTGTCATTACGTTGTATGGAACAGACGTGGTATATTAGGGTTATAATTAAATTTCCAACCAAATGGTAGCTCGATAGCTATGCGATTCTTTTAATTACTTTTGTTTCGGCACTAGCTTTGCGTACAGACCGGGGAGTTTCAAGTTGTATCTCTATTGAGTATACACCGAATGCAATAACTGCATGATATAGACCTGAAATCTTGGCTAAAGATCAGATCGCCGACCGCTGGCATAGTGCACTGAAATTAACAGTTTCTGTTGATCATTGCTTCTGTTAGAAGGTCGCCTGTTTGATAGTACAAACTGCAAATCACAAATCAAACCAACTGGAACGTGAGATCAGCATAAGTGTTCCTGCTAATGGTGTATTCTCCATATTGTGAGACTTTTCAGAAAATCATTGAAGCCAAAGTAAATCCAGTATGTATAGGAAAAAGTGGTGTATGTGGTACTATACGGAATATGTGCCCAAGACTTACACTTGCAAAAAAGACAAGCTGAACGGTTTGATGGCTTTTATGGATAAAGCAGCTACTATATTTTGCAAATCAGCAACTTTGATGTAACATTTTTTCAAAACCGCATTTTCAGGAAATTGTTACAAATTTGGCTGTTGAAATACATTTCATTCAACAACAGCATTAATGTCTTTATGCATCGTACTTCTGGGATAACTGCCATGTTAAGTTTATGCCGTAGTTTCACTTAAAGATACTACAAATACAAACTCTGTTACTTTCTCGAACATGACAATCTTTTCCACAATTGATGATCAATATTTTATCACAAATAAGGTGTTTCATTCAAAATACATTTGTACTTTCTGCAAGCTTTAGTCCCTGTGGGCATAAAGCGCTATTACTTAGCTGTATCTTTTTCGCATCTTTCGACAAGATGGTTTGAAATCAAATGTAACTAACTATAAAAATTGGGCTTTAACTTGAAGTTAACAGGTGTATAGAAGTATGTATGCTGAAATATTCAGAAAAAAATCACCTGAAAACATTGACCAGAATGATTAAGACAATTTTAAGTTTTTCCCATCTCACGAACTTTGATGTTTATAGTGACACATACCTCGCCCGTGGATATATCCTAATTTTGTTACTTGACGGAAACTCTGTTTTGAGTGTTGTCTTAGTCACGGTCGAGGGACCGTGTCTGAGTCAACTTTCGAACAACATCGTATTCCACAGCGCTGGACACAGTTCGACAGCTTATGTCTTGGCAACAGCCTTACACCGAGCTACATGTTTTATTCCAAGCGAAAATTTAGTGAATATTTTGTGCGATGAAACAAATTTATCGTTGTTAGTCTAATGACTTTATGCTTCTGCCTTCTATGTCGCTTTCCCGAACATTCTGTTGAACTTACGTAGCGGTTTAAATTTCGGGTTTATCGCCAACCGGGATCGCCAGGTACGACGTCCGCACTGAGCCTACACGACTCGACTGGAGCCGCGACGTTACTGAACCATTAAAATCATAAAATGATCGACGTTAACCCCATTCGATTCTCGGGAAAAGCTATAGTTATAGCGACTCGAAATTTCGTTGGACAGATATGCATTCTATGTTTCCATGTCTGGATTTATCGGGTCACCTTTTCTTAAAAATGTCGTGAGAGCTAGCACGGCATCGATCTAAATAAATCGGTCTGTGTCGCGACCTGCATGTATGAACGGTACCATGCAGGAAAACAGTTCCGATTGATGACAGGGGAAATTCGGATTTCTTATCCGTCCTGTTCTACGTCACATAGGTGGCGAGTCGGGCCAGTTCATGTATTAATGTCAGTAATCATTGAGAAAAGCACTAGCGGATAATTCTGGCGCTGTTCCCTATGGTTATCCAAAACCTGATCAATATCGACAATCAAAACAAGGCTATAGATTTCACACTTTTCAATTGTTTTCTCGTTATCACGTGTTTTGCGTTGCCCGGTCCTGCATGGGAACTCTTTGAAACTGCCTTCTTTCCCTCCTGATTATCCAAATCGCGCAACCCACTAGCAAAAATGCACCACACTTCAGCTACTATTAAAGTTACAAGTTCTGCAGTAGGGAGTGTCTTGGAATCTAGTGTAACAGAAAAAGCAAAAAGTTATAAAGTAGGTAAAAAACACAACGCATAATTGCTTAAGACCGGTAATGTAACACAGTTGGCACAGTCAGTGTCATATGACAATCTCTCTCTCTCTCTCTCTCTCTCTCTCTCTCTCTCTCTCTCTCTCTCTCTCTCATCAAAAATGAATGTCACAATCTACCAACTCAGAATGATGGTGGATATCAAAAGAGCTCTTGCCAGAACGTACCATGTCTTTTTAAAAAGTCCTGGAGCACTATATATCTTTCCTTTTCCAGCAAAATAGCGCATCATATTTTTGTTCGATAAATTTCTATTCCTTAAGGAGCCTTGGTACTCCTGGAACTACTTCCGTTAAAGTATTCCTTATATTGGGTGACTGTATGAGTTTATGGAGTATGAAAAAGTTACGTCATACTTTAGGACCAACAGAAACAGTGGTATATCAATTTCTATGAGTAATAAAAAAATTATATATCTTTGATATCATATTTGCACTTGCCTTTACCTGCTGGAACAACAGTAGTCACTGCCAAAGTAGAATGACCGACTTCTTTAGTACTTTCATTTGTTGCTACTGGTTTTCCGGTCTGTGCTAACAAAATAAAACCCTTCAAGACATGGATTTCAGACTGAAAAAGCATAAGGTGCTATAATAAAATTCTCACCAAAGGTTGAGTTCTGTAAGCAAACGCAAATTATGTATTCTCGATACATTAATTATTGATTTCACGGAATATCGGGATATTCCTCGCCGTTGCACACCAAGAGTGCATTTGTAATTCAGTAGCCGAGGTGGCTAATCAGTTTTGTACACAAGAAGCGAAACATAAATACACAAATGTACACTAGTAAACACTGAACGCAAACAAGCAAGATATGAATAGCGTGTGGTATTGCTTTCCCTTACTTTTCTAACTCGAAAACTTAATTTAATTTCCCATGAGTGGGCCTTTTTGAGTTTCAAATATAGGTAAAAGTCAGGTGTTTTGTTTCTATGGTACCAAATTAGGGACCGTGGACAATCAACACACGCGCAAGGTAAACGCAACTTCTGTGTTTACGGGGAGGCGGTTTGCCTATATTTCGATTACCGTGCACAAAAATCGCACTACATGTTTGCCTATCGCAACATCTCGCTGCACGTTTTTGTGTATCGCAAAATATCGCGCTACATTATAATGGCGTTTTCTACGCCAGCACCGGCGCTACACTGGCATTCTTTTGACATACATGTGAAGTGGTGCACGTGTAAAATATGGTAACAATCATTTTGGATACACTGTTTCATTTCATTCTTTTTGTTGCGCCATTGTTGAGTTGACGCTGAACAGAGATTGATTTTAGAGGGGGTACGCGGGGATGGGGGAGGGGTTGGTAGCGTAGGCTCGATTTCATAGCGACGTTATCACCGATAGTTGGATGCAGATACAGAATGAGGCTTGGTTGTATTTTTGAACTTCCAAACTTTCGTTTAGGGGAGGGGGAGAAGGGTTGTGGACAAACGCACTTAGTATCGTTTACCGCGTGCATTTTTTAATTAATCGCGGCCCCTTAAGATGATGGTTAGAAGTTTATTTAGGACAGTTTGAGCAAACTTTAAGTCTTTCACTTCCGAGGCGCATACACTCTTACTAATGTTGTCATTTATTTTTGTTTAGAAACAACAATAGAGCATTAGTCTTGCCCGCACAATGAATTGACTACAATCCGTATTGTTGACATTCAAATTTGTTTACTCTTAATTAATATTCATCATTTATCGTTCAAAAGTTCCCATTTCAACCGCTTGCCTCACCTTCCATATAATAGTCTTAGCTTTGCCTTATCAAGTGAGGGTTGACAGTCACTATACAACCATCTTTCTAGATATCATGTCAAGCATTGCATAGCAACGAACCTTACATTGGGAAAATGTCTTACCTGCTGTGTTAACCTCGAGATAGAAAGCCTTTTTGACATTACTGGCCCGTTGATCGTCGTAAAACGCTTGACAAGTGTGAAGACCAGACTCAGCAAGACCGATATTCATCAAAGTCAGCTCAGAGAATGCAGCATAACCATCACCTAATGTAACGTTCAGGTAGTTATCCCGTATGCGTTGATTACTGTGTACAGTTTCGTTCGTCGTCCATTTGAGAATGAAAATGCCACACGGAGTTGTAAATATGGCACTGCAATTAGCTTTCAAAGTGGATCCGATTGTCCTGTTTACAATAAGCGGGTAAGTGTCCCACTTGCCGTCGACGCTGCCGGATACTTCAAACTCAATGTTGAATGGCTCTTGAAACAAACGGAATTTTGTAAAACTCTTCATTTAATTCCACAAGCAGGTATTTCGAATTCAAATACCACATTTAATATCAAAAATGAAAATACTTTAACGTTCAAGATGTAAATATCAGGACACTCTCCTTCGTCGGAGTAGAACGAATATGACGCCAACGGCAAAAATTGGGGAGGCAAATGTAGAGACCAATTTATTTACGTTCAAAATGAAGTATACTTTATTAGATGATGCATTGCGTTCATTGACTATCGGTTACGTATTTCGGAAGAGCTCAATCAACCAAGAGGTTAAAATAAACACTCAGCCACCATGAGTTACCCCTTTTGGGTTTCCCTGCGTCTCATGTAATTCCTGCGTAGTTATTCAAACGTCTAAAATACATCATAGTTCAATGTTAAAAGCTTTGAATGAATGGTCTGAGGTGACGATTGTTGTTCTTCATTATATAAGTATTAGTTATGTTGCAAAAGGGTCAACAGTAAACAAACCTTTTTAATCAATATTTGTTGACTGAGTCTGAATTAGCATAATGTTTATTGAAAAGCATATCTTTGAAATTACCAATGGACAAAAAACGAGATAAAATAACTCAATTATTCAAAACCGTGTCTGGGATTTTCTTTATATGCCTTCGTTTTTTTTAATGCGCTCTTAAAGGTGTTAGATGAAGGTGCTTTTCAAGGAATTTTAATTATCACGCCATATAATTTGAATGGAGCCTCCGGGAAAAAAACGCAGACACGGTTTTGAAGGATATTATCAAGGCTTGTCAATGAAGAAATTCTAACCGGAAATCTTGCAGCGTGTTTGCATAAGGTGGGAAAAACCGGTTTTTGGAAGGTTCAGCAAAACGCTTGTCACGTGACGATTATGCAAATAATGACCGTGTACTGTACTTGGTCGGATAGCTCTATATCAGGGCTTTCAGAAAATGTATACTTTATTGGGGTTTGGGATGTGCTCAATTGAGAAAAAATAAAAATCTGAATGTGTCTAAAAGGTATGTAGCTACCTTAAGTTCTACCTCTGTCACTTCTATATTATATTTACAAATGCGTCAAACCCCACAAAGGAGAACTAACATCTGGGTTTGTGTGCAAAGCAGTTGTATTACTTCAGGACACATATTGCGTATTTGGTTTTGCTGTTCAAAAAACCTATTTATTATTTCATTTGATTTAATTAAAGAGGCAGTGCATGAGTTCATGTAAAGGATGTTTACTACACACAGTAATTGATAAATCCTGCCAATAATTTTCTGAAATTAACCCTACTGGCTATTAACAGCGCATTTGCACAAAATCACGAAATGTATACGAAAACCCAGTTTTGCAAACTGCTGGGCATGTAGAAACCAAACTGTTGTTAAAAAAGATTTGCGCTAAAATTTTGTGACAAAAATAAAAATAACAATGATATACCTGGGCGACTGTATTTACATGGGTGCCATATTGTTATTGTTTGTTGCCTGGCAGCTGGTGAAGTCGATGTCATAGAAAACGTCAAAACGTCATTTGAGTTGTTGGACTACGTGCATTGTGATATACGTTTACTTAGTGTCTGAACGGACATTCGATCATAGAAATGACTTATGTTCATCTGGTCAGTATGGATAGCCGTCGGGCCTTTCTGGGTAACCATGTATTGGCAAGAAGATCGTTCGATAGCGTGACAAACATTCCAACATTTTCCCATACTAATTTAGACGTGTAAGATAGGCCACACTTAGTCTGAAGTCAAGGCCTACCATAGAAATGATGTGTAAAGCCTAAGAACACAAAGTAAAACGTACAATATTTGCAAGTTTACATTCAATCTATATATTGAAGCCTCTCTGACTTAAAAGTGACACAAAAATCTGCATAGTAGAGCCTATGAAGCTTGCAAGTGTGACTTTAAATCCCTTGTCTGGTCATCTGCCCCACTTTTTACTGCTGACTGCGCTGCTCACGAAAATAGGGTCAGGTATTGGCCGCCATTTTAATCAGAGTTTTGACTCCATGTTAATGAAAACAGTCACCCGACAAGATCATGTAATCAGCACATCTGTACTTCTATGATGGCATAAAGTGGTGAAATGACAATTATCGTCTTTGTTTTTTTTAAGGCGTGACAGACTACCCCTCCTTTAGCATGTACGGCAGTGACTCAAAAATAAGTGATATTTCGTTTTTCATTCAATGTCGACAATATGTTTGGTTCGGGAAACCACGAGGTAAAAATTACTCCATAGCCAAACGAAATCTAATTTCAAAGTTGGAAATAAATTCAATGCAATCACTGCGCTCGTACTATTGACCAATGACAGCCATGCTTATAACAGCCCATACCTGACCCTTTTTTTCGTGAGCAGCGCAGCCAGCGGTAGAAATTGGGCTGGGGACAAGACAAGGTCAATCACCTTAGCTTGACCGCTTGCGGTGCTCTTCACCCGCGTCTTTTAACTTCCGTCTCTGACACAGGTTTTAACGCTATTTTACCATATTAGAAAATGTTTTTGTGTAGAAACTTACTATGGACGAACGAATGCGAAGACTATGAACTACTGGCAAAATTTTCAAGTGAGAATTTCGCGAAGTTCCTGCAAAGTGCTTCGTTGAAAATGTAGTAGTAGCGGGCGTGTTGCTTTTGACATCTCCATACAGTTTTCATGAAACAGGTTTGACTTGTAAAGTGTTTCCATTTAATTTCCAACCAAATGATAGCTCGATAGCTATTCTTATTTTTTAGTCGGCACTAGCTTTGTGTACAGGCCCGGAGTTTTTAGTTGTAGCTCCATATAGAGTAATTTAAGCGTATGCAACAAGTGCATGCTGTAGACGTGAAGTTTTGGCGAAAGATAGGATCGCCGAGAGTGGCTATAGCGGTATCTATCATTGCAAGATACTCCTAGCGTGTGACTGTTATCTTAACTGTTAAGTTTACAATTAAATATAAATTCTTCAAAGTCAAAATAAGATGAAAACGTCAAATTCAATGACAATATCATTTTATGTAGGACTCAAAAGCTTGTGAAGCTTATTAGACCCTGGGACCAATTATTGGCGGGTCAGCATGAACCTGTCCCCTGTCATGTCTCAAACTTCGAGAGACAGCAGGATAATTTCAACTCATTCTTTTAAAACCCGTTGTTTCCTATATACACTGGAAAGGCGGAAATGGACGAGCTGAAGAAAACATCAATTGCAAATCCTAATATAACAAACTTAAGGCAAATTCACAATCATGGCCAGGTGTAAACGGGCTGATCGGAAATAGATCTACTATTAACTGTCAGGGGAAAGTATTACGGTAACCACTTTTATCGTTTCTTAACATGTAAAAAATAATAGCTTTATACATAATGTTCTGCAGTATAAATAACTCTTTCATCGTCAGATATTCAGTGCTATTGTGCAATACCTGATGGGGGAGGAATGGCCATGTCCATGAATGCTTGCGCAGCTGAGGTTGGGAATTTTTTCGCTTGTAAAGGGCACTTTTTATTAACGTCAAACTTAGCGACCCTTTAATTTCTTCTACTTCTCGAGAAAAGTCAGCTCTCTTGACATGAGCAGGCGAGCACATCTCCGGGGTACGTCCAAAGGACGTGTGTTAAGACCTCATATGTGTCGTTGACCTCAAAGGTGACCATGTGTTACATTTGCATCAAGACAGGGGTTAAACTCAAGTATTTTATTGCCCACATCTTAGTGGGACGCTTTTGTAGTCACAATGACATTTTGAAGTAATATTTGCTCTAATTTTATAATTAGATTAGTAAACGTATAATTAATTAAGTCCAGTGGTTTAATCTAATTTATGATTAGATTAAACCACTGGACTTAAGATTATTATTAATTATCATCAAACAACGTGACTTGTACACTGCTATCTCAAATAGACTTCTTGCTCATATTAATATTCCTACTGATTCACTATGCTGTAAAGATATTAACTGTAAAGACATGAATCATGCTGACAGTATTTCTGATTTTTATGACAATATCATTAATAGTTTACATTTTGCTGGCACTCGAATTAGCTCAAGTACAGAAAATAGTAAAGGATGTGCAGTTGTTGGTTGGAATGACCATTTAAAAGAGATTCATGAAATTGCCCGTGACGCATTTAAACAATGCCGTGAGTCTGGTAAACCCAAGCATGGTCCACTGTATGATTTTAAACGTTGTACCCATGCTCACTTTCAGTATGCGTTAAGGGGGTGTCGAGCTAATGAAGAGCAAATGAAAGCAGATGCTATGGCCAAAAATCTTTTTTGTGGAAATCACAAAAAATTTTGGCACTCCATTAATAGTAAAAAGTGTTCGTCCGAAGCTAATATTGCTAATATGTGACGTAACCATTACTATGGCGTTTACAACTCAGTGAATACGACACATGACCAGAAGTTTGTGTTAGATGTTGTTGAAAAGTGTACTCTCGATAATGATTTCATTGTTTACCCCAGTGACATTAGTTATGCCATATTGAAACTACAGGCTGGTAAATCTGTTGGCCCTGACTATCTCTCAGCTGAGCATTTTATGTATGCTAGCAGTAAAGTTTCCATTTTGCTCAGTATGTGTTTTACGGCGATGTTTGTGCATAATGTTTGCCCTAGTCGCCTTTCCGATACTGCTTTAGTTCCCATCATAAAGGACAAAAACAACAATATCAATGACAAAAGTAACTATCGTCCGATTGCAGTTTCGACAGTTGCTTCTAAGCTCATGGAATTAATTTTACTTAGAAATATTGAATGTTCTCTTGAAACGTCACACTACCATTTTGGTTTCAAATCTGGTCACTCGACCGATATGTGTGTCTTTGTACTTAAAGAAGTAATAAATTACTATAGAAAGCATGGTAACAATGTCATTATCACTTTCATGGACGCCTCCAAGGCATTTGACTGAGTCAACCACTGTGTTTTCTTCAAAAAGTTGATTGATCGCAAAGTACCAGTGTATTTTGTCAGATTTCTCCTGAGATGGTATCGAACTCAACAGACTTTTATTCGCCGGGATGCATGTACCTCCAATGGTTTTACTGTCTCCAATGGTGTAAAGCAAGGTGAGATCTTGTCACCAAAGCTTTTTAATATCCATATTGATCATTTGAGCTTTATACTTTCTAATTCCAAAACAGGTTGTAACATTGGAGAACTTTTCGTCAATCATTTAATGTATGCTGATAATATTTGTCTGATTAGTCCTTCTGTCAAGGGAACTCAGAAATTAGTCAATATTTGTAGTGACTATGGTGATACTCATGATATTTTGTTTAATAAGAAAAAGACCAAATGTATGTGTGTGAGATGCGATTCTTCTATGATTCGTCACATTCCTTCTGTGTATCTCAATGGAGTTAAATTAGTATTTGTCACAAAGAAGACACATTTGGGTTTTGTTCTCAACGATCACTTTCGTGATGATGACGATATCGAGCGACAGATGAAATGCTTTTATATATCAGCTAATATGCTTATGAGAAAATTTTCTCGATGTACCTTTGAAGTCAAGAGTGTTCTTTTCAAAACATATTGTTATCAATTGTATGGCGGTCCAATTTGGATGAAATATTCTGTTAAAATCATGAGGAAATTGAAAGTTGCTTATAATAATGCTGCTCGTCTTTTATTGGGTTATGATAAACATAGTAGTGCAAGCTCTATGTTTATATCTAACAGAATCAATAACTTTGATGCCTTGCTAAGAAGGCAAATTTATGGTTTAATGCAAAGACTTCTGAGAAGCAGTAATGATATTATACGATGTGTGTATGACTCATTATATTTAAACTCCGAAATGATAAAGTTATGGAATAAGCTTCTTTTTGTGTAACTTAACCAAGCTGTGTATATTTATCACCAAATTATCTTTTGTTGTTATATGGACAATGAGTCCGAAATAAAGTCAATAATAATAATAATAATAATAATAATAATAATAATTCTAAATTGGATAACAATATAAAAAATCAAGGCTGAGGACACAATTAACAGTGGGGAGGACTTGTGTCTGTACAAAGTATACATTCGCTATAAAACGATGCATTTGAAGTCATATGGACATTTTTGAAGTCATACTAATCGCTTCCTTGAAATACAGCAATGGATGTGAAACAAAGGAATAAGGCTTCTATAGGAATAAGAATTGTCGCTTCTGAATTTCTCAAACACTTAGAGAGCGGGCCCATGTAAATTGTACATTTATATCGACTGACATCGTCGGACGTTTACGATTCAATGTGACATCTAACTCAAAAGTAGTAACACGGGAAAAGAAATCCAAATAGTTTTTCTGTGGTTTTAAGTCAACAAGAACTTAAGTCCAGTGGTTCTGCAGGCCGCTCAGTATGCAAGTTTTCAGGGCGCTGCTGGATGGTCAGATTATGACAACGGCGAAATCACAACTGTTTGCAAACATTGTTCCGACCTTGGATCATTTCAATCTTTCACTTCCTTACGACGACCAAGTGCAATCTTACAGGATTATGTTACTTTGTAAGTAATCGTTGGGAAAAGCATTAGAGGCTAATTTTAGCGCTTTGACCGATGATTAGCCAAAACCTGATCAATATCAACAATCAAAACGCTATATACTTTTTCACTGTTCAACACATTTCTGGGTATCACTTGTTTTGCGTTGTCCGGTCCTGCGCGGGGACTCTTTGAAACAGCCTTTTTCCCTTCTGATTAATAAAATCGCACCACCAACTAGCGAAAGTGCACCGCATGTTCCAGCTACTATGAGGATTACAAGTACTGCGGCAGGGAGAGTCTTGGAATCTGTAATATAAAGCGAATGTTATGAAATAAGTAAAAGAAGCAGTTCTATACATAAAAAAACGAAACATAAAATACACTAATGCACACTCGATGCATTGATTATTGATTTCACAGTGAATATTCCTTGCTGTTGGTCACCGAGAGTGCATTTTTAATTCAATAGTCGAGATGGCTAATCAGTTGAATAAAAAAGCGAAGTGTAAATACCCTTACAACTGCATATTAACAAACACTAAACGCAAACAACAAAGATATGAATGGAGTGTGGATTTGCTTTCCCTTAATTGCATTTAACTTATTCAAAATCGAAAATATATAGATGTGGGCCATTTTGAACTTCAAATATCGGTAAAAGTCAGGTGATTTGTTTCTATGGTACCAAATTTAGAGGATGATTGGAGGTATCATCGAGGAAAATGTTGAGCAAAATTTGTCCTTCACTTTCGAGGCGCATACCACCTCAATAATAATGCCATTTATTTTCAGAGCATTAGTCTTGCCAGCACAATGCATTGAGTACAATACATAAAGTAGATGGTGACTAATTGGTTTAGACCAAAAATTCACTGTTACTCGTCCAAATACTCGTATTTCCACGGCTTACCTTTCATATAGTAGTTTTAACTTTGCCTCATCAACTTTCATGTCAAGACGGTCACTTAACGACTATCTTCCTGGATATCATGTTAAACCTTGCATGGCAACGGATAATGAATCTATACATTTGAAAAATGTCTAACCTGTTGTTTGAACTTGGAGAGAGAAAGCCATTTTGTGATTACTCTTCCTTTGATCGTGCTTGTAAAAGGCTCGGCAAGTGTGAAGACCAGAATCAGCACGACTGATATTGACCAATGTCAACTCAGAGAATGCGGCATAACCATCACCTAATGAAACGTTAAGGTAGTTATCCCGTATGCGTTGATTACTGTATACAGTTTTATTCGCGGTCCATTTGAGATTTAAAATGCCATATGGAGTTGCGAATATGGCGCTGCAATTAGCTTTCAAAGTGGATCCGATTGTCCTGTTTACAATAAGCGGGTCGTTATCTCCCTTTCCGTCGACGATGCCGGATACTTCCAACTCAATATTGAATGGCTCTGGAAATAAACACAAACATGTAAAACTATTTATTTAATTTCAGAAGCGGGTAGTTCGTTCACTGATCAAATACTACATTCGAATTGTATGATGGGTGTATTATTCAAGATGCAATTATCACGTAACTATAATAATGGGTAAGACTTTAAACTACATCCGGTGATGAGACCCTGATTGGGGACTTTCAGGGTTGTGGGCAATGTGGAGATACCCCTTAGTCATCATTTCTCCCAGGTCTGCTCTGGCCCGGGATACGAATACACAGCTTTTTGTCATCATGCCCTAACTATAGGTTAAATAGTCTCACTGCCTTGTGAGTGCTAGCGATAGCACAAGGCTAAGGGAAACAACCCTGACAGAAATATCGGAGTGGAGTCCCGCAGGTGGTGAGATTGACACTAGCCAGTCTTTCCGGCAACTCCTGCAACCAAACTGGTACCAGACGTACTGCTCCTGCTTTCCTCTGGATTAAACCAGCGAGGTCGAGAGGGGGGTCCTGATGCCTGGGCTACCCAGGACCTCCATAGAAGTGCCCAGGCTTGAGCCATGGAGAGGTCACTCCATCTTTGGAACCATAAAGACACAACACGGGAGACAGCAGTCACGGGTTATAAGTCCAATCTCAATTGGCGTAGAGACGGACGCTACGGGTTGCCTCCGACGGTGGGAGGAGTCATCGTACTTCACTGATCAGCTACCGCCCGCCTCAAGCTGGGCAGCCCCCAGTCAATAAGGTGTTGATCCGCCACAGTCTGCCTGCTTCTTTGGGTGCAATAAGCTTAGAGTGCTCGCGCTTGACAAGCAGACTGTAAATAAGTGCACCAACAAATACAAGGAATAAATTAAAGAAGTTCCCAGCACTTCGTATAGCAAGCTGGAATGTTCGAACAATGATGCCAGGCCTATCAGATGACCTACAAATGATAGACGACAAACGCAAAACAGCTGTAATTGATGCTGAACTCACAAGACTACAAGTGGATATTGCTGCACTACAAGAGACAAGACTTGCAAACGACGGCCCATTACAAGAAGAACAATACACTTTCTTTTGGAAGGGAAAAGCACAAGATGAGAGACGTGAGTATGGCGTAGGGTTTGCAGTGAAGACAGCACTTTTACCCATGATAGAACCACCCACTGACGGCACCAAACGACTACTGAGTCTTCGTCTAAATTCCAGAAATGGCCCGGTCAATTTTGTTGCTGTCTATGCTCCTACACTTAATTTGAGCCCTGAAGCCAAAGACCAATTCTACAGTGAACTTGATCGATTCATTGGTCAACTGCCACAAACAGAAGACATTTACCTGCTTGGAGACTTTAATGCAAGGGTCG
>LD343371.1:6482-22300 GCA_001465055.1 Ptychodera flava
ATTTTATTTTTGCACTTGCACAACTTCCAAGAATATTTGTGCAAAGTTTCAAGAAAATGACACCACAACTTAATTTTGACGTAATTCGTAGTACTTCACCTTAATCACGATGATCGCACTCTTCGCAGATCGTTTTGCGCACATGAGATCTATATTGCATCTTAAACTTAGGAAATATTCTACTCTGACCTCCCCTTTGGTTTTACATCTTAAGACGTCGACTCTGATGTTAAACACACACAGTGACACACACACACACACACACACACACACACACACACTCTCTCTCTCTCTCTCTCTCTCTCTCTCTCTCTCTCTCTCTCTCTCTCTCTCTTATACACACACACACAAACACACAAACGCCCACCTACACCCACACACTCGAACATAAATCTAGTTACAGGTCGTAGGATGCCTTTTTGAGTGCTATCTTGTATTGCAGTTGCATTGTGCTGACGTCACGGTCTGGCCACAAATATCACACGACCAGAATTTCAGACATGCCGTCACAGTTTGTTGAAGGCACAGTACACAGTTTTTTCTAAACGTGGCCTTCACAGTGTGTGCATGGTGAATGCACACATAAACAGTTTTCATTCGGTCTCCTCGAGTAAATTTGGAAAGAAAGCAACATTGAATGTACAAAGCCAAACCTCGTAAACACAAGCTTGCTTTTAGGTGAATTTTTCCCATAATTCTTCATACATTGGGCAGTTTGGTGTACTTAACTATCGAGTAACAGCGTATCGGGTCGGAATGATGGAAGGGAAGGCGTCCAAAACACGACAGAATTACATACATTCACCGGTGAAGAGTCATGCTGAGGTTAACACTTAGAAGAAATGCCAGTCATCCATCAGAAAAGCTACTCAATTCAGAGTCAATTACCTGCCGACATTATTTTCCATCAGCGCTGACTTCAAATCACAAAACTTGCCGAGAACAGAACGATCCTTTTAAAAAGCCAAATGGGCGAGAGGCTTTCTAAATATTTCGTAAAACACAGCGTAAAGAATGTACGATCAGGTCGGTATAGAAACTAGTCAAACAGGAATGGGCGCACTCCTGACTTGAAAGACATAATATAAGTACTGAAGCAGTGGAGCACATATATGTTTATATAGCGACTGGCGTTGGGTTCAGAAATCTGTAAGCAATACTGTCATCATTTCATATTTTTTGCACAGCAACTTAACTTCAATTGCATGGGATTAGTAAAATTACCGATGATTTAAAAACCCAAGAACTTCCATTGATGTATTCTTAATAAAAACACGCTACCGTTTCAACCTTTGTTGTTAAAAATTCACGTATAAATCTCTTGCTCTTTTATGAACGCTTGTACTTTGCGCGCTTGTAGAATACCTACATGCGCACATTTTGTTGTCGTTAATAAGCGTCTTGAAACGATGCCATTCATTATAGAGCTGTTTTTACTGCGTTCACTGTTGCGGTGAACATGGCATTCAAATGAACAGACCATTCGTTGCAATTGTAAGACTAAAGCAGTGCATTTTGTGCGTTGAATGACAGATTGGAAACTGTACCTGTTATTTTTCGATACAAAAATTCACAATGTGAGAGTCAAAACACTGTAGTGGCGTGAGAGTGAATGCATAAAAACTAAGCATAGTCAGTAAAAACGTTATAATGCCAGCTTTTCACCGTCTTTGTAACACACAAGATGAACAAATATTTGGTCAAAAATAGAGTTAATTTTGGTTTTATAAAACTATTCACAGTAACCATAAAGCGTTGACAGTCATACGAATGTTTGCTTATATGCAGATATTGAACATTTTAACCGTTATTTTTTGAAAGCTATATCGATATATCGAAAGAGCTGAATCATTTAAAACATCCCCCTTCATTATCGTTATGATCATTTGAAACAAACCGATCCAACAAACTGCAGTAATTTGATAAAATTTAGAAGTTGAAAGGGAGAGAGAGAGTGAGAGAGACAGGCATGTTTCAACGCGTTACTACCTCAAATCATACTCACAGTTCAACACGGCCTTGCGGCAAAAAGCCAATTATATTAAACTATATTTACCTGTATAATGGACCAATAAGGTTCGCTTTCTCCATTTTACTCCCATAAATTGCTGCGGATTAATCAAGTTCCGAATCGGTGCCACTCGTTCGTACTATGAAGTATATCAAATGTGATTTAGGCTTATTCACACGGTTCGTTGAAGCCGATGTTCAATAATTGTTGTCGCGTCACCATTTTTACGCTCGACTGAGAGAAATTCAAATTTAAATTCAGCCGGACGACTTTTTTTTCTTTGCGCGCTTTTTTTTTTTTTTTTGAGAATTATTCAAATCGGATTCTTTGAACACATCAAGGGAGTAAATTACATTTCACACTATAACGATAGAAATGGCTAGCAGTAGTCAACTGCGAATATACCGCCATCCGTTGTAGGTCATAGTGTACTAGACTGAGTATTTTAGCAACCACCCAGGTTTCGCATCGGAAATGTCAACACGTTATATTGTCAGCGCGAAATGAAAAAAGGAGAGAATGACCTCTCAAAGTGCAGTTTTACGGTCGGTTGCGCGGCGCATCGCCTTCCATGTCGACTTCTGCTCGTGATTTAGCTTTTAATTCGCCCATTGCGGAGACACGCACCAAATCTTTTATAGAACCTACTGTTTGCTGATATACCCTGTATAAACTTGCCGTCCTGGTTATGAAAACTCTTTACATTTAAGGTTCCAATACAAGAAATTGATCTTTTTAATCTAACAATTCTCTAATGGTCAATAAGCTCAGAACTCCCGTAAAGTATACATTTTCTGACAGCCTAGATATAGGGAAACATTTTGGTAACAAAGTGTCACCATTGTTTACATAACTATCACGTGACAGGTAATTCGCATAACTTTTCAAAAATCGGTTTTCCCCATGTTTTGTCTTAATACTTCAAAACATCTGACTCAAACTTACTGGAATGCAAGCTGTCACAACGATCTTCCAAAGTGAGTCTCAGATTTTTTATATATCGCTCAGTTTTTTTGGAGCACAATTTTAAAGAAATCAAGTACGGTTAAATTTACCGTTCTGGAAGTTTTTCTGGCATAAAAATTGTTTAAGAAAAAAAATTCTGAAACACACTTTGGAAGATCCTTAGGACAGCTTGCACTCACACAAATTTCAGCCACATATCTCAAAGCATTGAAACAAAACATAGGGAAAACCGATTTTTTAAAGATTATGCAAATTACCTGTCACGTGATAGTTATGTAAACAATGGTGACTCTATGGTAACCAAATGTTCCCCTATATCTTGGCTTTTCGAAATATATAATTTACGGAGGTTCTGAGCTTATTAAACACTAGAGAATTGTCAGTTTAAAAAGGTTAATTTCTTGTCTTGGAACCTTAAGGAATTCTAGACGTGTCTAGGCCTATAGAGTACAATCCACACCGTTCTGCACTCGCTTAGGTTGTCCTTTAAATGTAGTAAACTTTTGTTCTGAACTTTCCCCATGCAAACTTTTATCCACTTCCTCATTTAAAATCAGGAATAAAAATCAAGGGGTCACAGTGTAGATGTAGTAGTCAAAAGAGCGAGTGACAATAAACTTTCCGATATTTGATATTTAAGTGGCCCCTGCCCCCTGTGTTAACTCTTTGTAACAAAGGGTAAATTTCCGATTTTCACAAAAATAAGATGACGAAAAAGTCACACCAAGTTTACCCCAATAGCTTAAAATACATTTTAATAACATACAAATGGTAAATCACAAAAGTATAAGTTGTAAAAATTTGAGAGTCCGAATAATTGCTTTGCATTACAGCAATATGCATTAGAAGGTAGGGCAAACAAATATCCTCTTTTTGTAAAACAAAAATACTGAAAACTTTTATGACCTCATTGTAAAAGTTGAAGGAAAGTCCTAAAAACCGGAAACTGGATCTGAGAGATGAATCACATACATCTCATTCACATACATCTCATACCGCCAATAATCCTTCTGATCAGAACCAAGGGAAATAGAATTGATATATTCACGCGTCCCACAAATCCCCTAGTGTCCATTTCAAGGTAACCCACAATAGTCGTTGAAGGGTGCACGGTGCAGACACCTACACTGGCATATACACGGGTATGCGAATGTATTATTCATGATGGTACCCGAGAGCATGCATAAGAATAAGAGGTTTGTTTGGACTTAAGCGAATGTGAATTGGTGTTTCGTATTCCTAAATAAATGCTAGAAAGCTTAATGTCTAAAACGTTAGATAATTTTCAATCGTGTTGAAATACACAAAAGTCGAATCATAGTATAGTGGTATATCGTAAGTGAATGACTCTTCACTACTGAGTTACTAGTATTCGTGAAATACTACTCAGAAAGAAGACGCTGTAGTGGGAGAAGAAATGGTGATTTTTATATCTACAATACTTTTAAACCTGAAAAGAAGCATCGATATGCATATTTATGAAAAATGACCTTTTGACCCCTTTTAACCCCTTCGTTATAGTTTTGGGGTCGTGCCTTGACATCTCGCGAATTCAAATCAGATTTTAGTGGTGTTCTTTTCAAAGCACCATAACGGGTCTTTCTTCTCATTTGGTTAAACCATTGCTGTATTGAGTAATTCAGTTTGTTCAAAACAGCGCTATGAAAGACAGCGTACATGGAGAGATGATAATACAATAATAGGGACGCGAAGCGGTCTACAACATATACTGGCGCTATATACACCCATTCATGATTATTTTGATAAAATCTCAATTTCATAACATTTTGCAAAGAAGCATTCACTACCGTCTTTCCTCGTCAAAAGTTTGTCTTCTGGAATTTCTGCATAGATATTTTGAACTTTGCATTAGTTACAGCAAAGAGATAGTCATTCTTCCTGTCTTCCCAACTTAGCCTCTTTTGTCACCTGGTTGTTTCATGGACCCCTTGTCTCCAGGGATATGACTGTGTCCGCTTCGTCTTCCACTTTTGTCGTTACTTCTCTCAATGTACAGACGACATGTTATTAAGGCTGTTTCGGGGACATATATCTATAAAGGATTCTCAATTTTCCAATTCCTTTCTGCTGTACCACTCAGTGTGGGGTCTCATTTTAAAACTCTTGGTGTAAGAACTATTTTCACTGTCTTAGTTTTTTCGAGAATCGAAAATTCTATTTTCCCCCACAGAGTTAACATATGATGTAGAGATGACAGCCATTTTGAATTTCAAATATCGGGGAAATGGTTCCAAAATTTGCACTGTATGCTCTGATTTTAATTCTTGACTTGGTAAGAACAAGACTGGGCTCACTCTTCCTCATGAAGAAAGTCGGCTTTGTAAGGGGCCTTTCACAGCTTTTGTAAAGCAAATAGACCCCCTAGAATTGTGGTGCTTAGTAGTCTTCAAGATTGCCGAGAAGAAATTGTAATCACGCAGCTATACATCTGACTCAGAGACACATTGTTTAAAGGCATTGCAAGGTTTAATTTTGCAGCATCTCAAAGAATCACTTGTATGTACACAAACTGGGATTTTAAAAATTTACAAATACAAAAATATATTTCTTATTAAAAAGCCACAATACTGGAAACCAGAACCCATCCTATACATTATGAAAACCGGGAAAGACCTCTCCTACCCTAGTAGATACTGAAAGCTAATTTGATATGACCGATGAACGGGTTCACCAAGGTCAAGGTCAGAGTACCCTCTCGGTCTGAACTTTGACACGATAATATACACATGTGTCTGACCTTAGACTTGAGAAATTTGGAACCCCTTTTAGGTCATGTGAGGGCGCGATGTAATTAGCCCATGAGATGGGAATAAAATATGCGCATGAAATGAACAAAGGAAATCTTCAACTTAAATTCAAGCACGCGAAATGTAAATGATTTTTTTATCTTTCACATGAATGTGACCTAAGTAGATCAAAATAATTTCATTACGACTGGACGCTATTTTAAACCCTATAATGAAACAAATGCAAAACTTACTTCTTTATTAGACACAGAATATATAAAAGTTGCATATTTCAAATAAAAGTGACATATCCTTCAAACTTAGCATATTTCAAAGTAAAAAATCTTACTGTTAAAAGATGAGCGTATACTGCCTTCGTGTGAAAAGCGGTTCATTTGTCTGAAGTCAGAAATCAAATCATAAAATAAGCTGATCATTATCTCAGTATTAGTAGTGACTGGTGGGAAACCAGAAATAGATTAATTCTGTTTTCAATAGATTTGACAACTTTAGAGAAAAAAATCCAATTGTTTGACGAAGTGATGATTTTTCCGAAAACACAAGTAAAGCATTTTAACTCCAGGGGAACATGATAAAATACAGCAAATTACATTTTTAACACTTTGATTGATTTTTGTTGGTCATACTTATTCTTTACAGCAAAAACTCTCGCTTAGTTCGTATGAATGATACGCAATATGAGAAGCGATGACTTTACGCAATTGAATATGTGGACTTCAAACGTGTTGGGTATATGTAGATAGAAATATCGAATACTGTATTGCTGAAGAAATAATGTCATCTCGTTGGTTAATTCAGCATTAATGACATCCATTATCTCTAAAACTACAGTAACTACTTCCTTCCCAATTTTCACAAAAAACAACAATCTTTAAGTTATGAATAGAAATGTATACTTACAATGTAGAAAAGTAACATGAAATCGATTAAACCGTAAATCAACAGGGTTTTGAATTGCGGGCGCTTTAATAAAACACACACGCGAAGGGATGTTTAACTAACTTACTGCACGCAAAGATTGTTTCTGTCACTCCGAACAAATGGACATTGATTAACAAAGTGAAAAAAGTCACATGTATGTTGTTATTAACCTAGATGGCAATGTCAATTCTAATCTGAATGTGAAATTAGCGTACAAATTCGGCAACGATCGAAAACAGCACAAAACTTTGAGCTACATTCTTGTGTTCAAATACTAGAGGTTTCACCTCTCATCAGTTATCAGAACATTTTGTTTCTCATAAAAGAAGACAATCCTACCGAAACCAAAACTGAAACCTGAGCAGAATGGCTCTCATCTTTTCATGGTGCAATCATCTGTATTACCCGCATGACAAGTAAAATATGAAACTGTTCTGAAAAAATCACCATGTACTAGGTCGTTGAGAGTTCATGAAGTTCACGTATTCAGAATTGGGGCGGGGTATCGGCCAATGTCCAAGACAACATCACCTCATGTTTTTTGGGCATTTAGTACCTGATTGTCGGATGAAATAGAAACTACATTCTTATTTTAGGACTAATCCCGTGTCATTTTCTTGAGAGGATGTGTAATTCTGTGCGAGTACACAAAAATTTGAAAATAGTGCTTTCATGTTCACCGTGAGCGGAATTGTTAATAAACCAGTTTCCACCAGCGACTCACAATTTAAATGATTCCATTCCTTGCATATGCTGTGGAATGGAATACGTGGAGAGCAATGCTCTCTATTGTAGCAGGGCAAATAAAAGCTCATGTCGTATTTTGTTGGTTATTTATGACAAAAGCTTGAAAGCTAATCTGAGTCCCAGGCTGTGTGTGGGGAAGCCTTGAGTTATCAGTCAATTTTTAAGCCATTGTTGTGAAAACCCGTTGAATTCATCAGTTTTGCTGGTAGCCCTGTGTTTTCAAACAGGCGGCATACATTATGAATTGTAACACACACCAGGTGTGTCTCTTAGTTAAACAAATGGCGCTGAAAGGATGACGAAAATAGCTTTTTTACCGACTGAAACTGTTCTCGTGAGCGAACGACAGGAAATTCCCGCCATTAAAAATTCAAACATTTGCAGAGCATGTGAATATTTCATGCGAACATTTTTTAGACTAAATTTATCTCGTTGCTCTGTCTCACTCCATAATACCGTAAAAGCTGTTATTTTCGTCAAAACAAAAACGTCAATAGAAACAGTCTTTACAAACTGCTTTATGCAAAACTGACGTGACCTTCAACCTTTTAGGAGCTGATCATGCCCTCGGATGCGTTTGAAATCGATTACCTTGTCAATAGCTCCGCGGGATATGAACGTTGGTCGTCTTTTAATCGAAAGGACGCTCTCTCCTCAATTCTACTGCATATCAGAATGTGTGATTAATTTTGTACTCAAAGTTGTACGATCAAAAGGGGACCCAAACTCTATGAATAATATCGGGTGGCACCAAGATATGCTTTTAGACTATTTTTAAAAAACCGCATTACCTGTTCAAATATGGAGAGATGTAACTAAACTGATAAGAACAAAGTGTCAGATTACTTTGATCGAACACTAGCCTTTTTTAAATTTCCAAATACAGCGTCCCTTAGACCATGTTTTCTCCGAAAAGCTACGTGGTTCTGACACTTTTTAACATCAAAATTACCTGGTGGTCATTTTTCAATGGCATCACAAACGTATGCAATCGTCCAAGATTTAACAATAATTTGCGAAAGGTGTACAACAGTATCTGAGAAATAAAATAGCTTAATTTGTTTTCAGCCACAGTTACATATCAATTAAAATGTTGGATTCCCCAAAACACTTGAGTCAGTGCATGTCATTTTTTAAATCATTATTACGTGATTAGGTATTATTTCGTAAAAAATATTGTGAGCTTATAGTTTGTTTCTATCCAGTAGAATACTTTATGTTCATATCATTTAAGTAAAAACTGCGGACTTCTGATCTAATGTGATTTTGATTTCGAAACTGATAACCAATGAATTATGCTACAGCCGCTGCTTTCCATGACGTCATTAAATACTGAGAGATGATAAATACATAATTATATACTCGGTCTGTTAACCATTGATTAAAAATTGATACATATGTAAAATAAGAAAATTAATATACAAGTATTTGTGAGCATTTTTATAATTATTGCTTGATAACACAATGTTATATGACAGCAACAAATACGAATGTTTACCATGTTGAATTGCATGGCGAGGTTTCCTCGTTTAGAAGTCTCGGTGTTACAGGGTTATAAATGTTGTGACTTTCTATTTTATTCGGTACCGTTCGATCATCCTTTGTGCAAAGTAGGATTATGGGCATATTGTTACTAAGGCAACACGATATGCGCTCGTTCGGGGATGTTTCAAATGTTCGTAGTTTGACATGATCAAACGTTTTATTGGCACGATTGGGCAAATCAAGACAAATTATTGACCTTCACGAGCAAGATGATCGAGTATCACGAGAAACGACGAGAATTCGTTTCTATGAACCAAAGTAAGGGTAAACCCGATAATTTATGATTAATGGACGCCTTTCTTTGTAATATACACAAAGACAGACTGAAAATAATATTAACATTGTCAAATAACTTTTTTCGCGCACTGTTCTGTTTGATTGTTTAAATGCCATTTTCGATAACTAATTACGGAGGAAACGTTTTCAGCAGACGATTCATCTTAAATTACGGAATTATAGTTTTCATAAAATACAGCTTTTTTTAGCCATAGCCATGTGTTGCACATACAGTCACACATGCGCACTGCACTGACCCGTGCATGTTGTGACGTGGTTCGAAGTGTTTCCCGTGTAAATACAGTTTTTTTCACAAAACAGAAAATTTCTGAAATATTAAAACCTTATTTAAGCTGCACTCCTGACAACTTGCAGGGAATGCAATGATAATATTACACCGGTATGCAAATTATTAGGCGTTTTTTATAAAAAAATTGTTTGCCTTCGAATTTTACCCTAACCAACTAATCCGCCGGGTAAAAAAATAAATACAGAAATAGAACACTGTGTAGATACATAAACTAATTTTCCAGTCTTGATGCGATAAACAGTTCATCATTTTGCGTGAAAACCTACCCGTCGGCGGACGGCAAACAAAGAGTTTTGTTAAAAGCGCCTTATCTGGCTACGATAAGCTTCAAGTCTGGTGAATTTGTAATTATACTTTTCAGTTATTAATTTTGATGACAGTCACTTTCTTGAAGTTGTATAGGGAAATGTCGAAAAGTTGACCGTGACTTTGAAACGTCAACACCACAGGGATCCACTGCACTCCACACGCATAATGCACGCATAGTGCACGCATAGTGCACGCACTATCCACACTCTATGTGTGTTTCAATAGTCGACTTTTGGTTTGCTGTAAACATACTTGTACGGACTCGCTGTTACATAAATTTAAACTGAGAAGCAATAATGATTGACATGACTGAAGTTCAATTGTGAATTTCTAAAGAGTAACATTAGATCCACAAATTATAAAATAAACTCGGGGGAATTTATCTTTTTTGCAGAGATAATTGACACATAGTACAGGGCTTACAATCTCCTTTTACATACGTCTCTCCATAGGTACAGTTTGCTATGCGTAGATTTGATTGGAGATGTATTGGACATGTTCAAACTCAACACGGTTTAAAAATGTAAACCAGAGATGAATTCCTTAAGCTTATTCAGGGTAAGATTGATTTTCTGCATCATATTTTTAAAAATGTTATGACATTGTCTATCTGGTGAAAAAGTTCTAAAAGGCCTGGAAGAATAATTAAATTTTTCCTGGAAATAGCTGCTTCTAATTCAACCAATTTGGATTTTTTTTTAAATTGCGACAAATATATACTTCAGTATCGCAATTTTTAGTGCATTTTTGTTCTGCATATTTTTACAGGTTTTTCTGTTCTCTTCTTGGAACATGTAAAAATGTTCAGAATTTGTTCTGTCAACACTAGCTGTATATATAATGCCTCTATTATTGTGGTCAGCTTGTAAAATCTTGTCATTAATGTGACAAGCGGGGGATTTTGCAGTTTTTGGAAAAAGTTCCCCTCTGTAGCTCTGCCAAAAATGTCTGAGGAACAATAATTTCTTTCTCTCTGGCCAGAATATTATTTTTCTGTTTTGCTCTATGGGTGACAAATGGTGTGAAAGCAGTATTCAAACCCCTGTTATGCATTTAGTACAGTAAGTTATAATTCCGTGGTAATATCACTACCATTTGAGGTACCGCTGTCAACTTCTGATGCCTCAACGGTGCTTGCTCTGTTGAAGTCGATGGCTGCGTACTCCGTGTTTTCGGCTTCCAGTACTGGGGCAGACGGTCTGTCGGGGTTAAAGGCCAAATCAGCATAGACCAACCCTTCATCGTTCCTCCCCTGCGTCGAGGACGCGGTATCGATGTCCGCTGGCGGCGGCGGCGGTGGTGGATCGATCGCTTGGAAAGTTGACACGGACCCTTCGGAGACATCGAATGATGGAAGTTCGTCCTCATGGTCACTGTTCTGAGATTCTGGCGGTGGTGGCGCAGGAGGTGGGGAGGGTGGTATCGGTACAACCTGGGCCACCGATTTAGGTGGATTTGGAGTCCCGTCTCCGACATCTGTCACGCTGCCGTCGTGATTTTCGCTTTGAAACGAGCTATCGTCATTATCGCGAGAAGCCTGGCCGCTGTCAATATCGTCGCCTTCCGCCGTCATTCGGCCTCCATCTCGCGGAATGTTCCATAGCTTCGGAGTCTCTGGTCTCGAACCTGGAAGACTTCCGTCGTACACGTAGGCGATGTTGTCGTCCGGAGATGCAGGCTGGGTCATCTCAAGCATCTCGGGAGACACAAGGTCATCTTCATCCGGATGGGTTGACGCTCTCGATGCTGTGGTGGAACTACGGCCCTTCCGATATTTGGGCTTCCCGTCGATTTTACCCCTACCGTCATGCTGCTGGTCGAAGCCTTTGTGTGGTTGTATGGCGCTTCCGTTGGCCGCCCACACGGTGGTGATACGATGGTGTGCGGAGGTGTCGGAGGCACGCGACGGTGCTCTCCGCCACCAAATCAAAAAGACACAAACAATTATGACAACGGCAAGGAGAATGACACCCACCACAATTGGGCCGATAAGTGACATAATGTCATCCAGTTTTATTTTATGAAATCCCTGGCCAGTACCCATGTCGTTCGTCACGTCACAGCGTAGCTGCTGTCCGTTGTCGCCTTTCGTCGACTCTGAGATCGTCATCACCTTCCCATCGGCGCTGAGTCCGTACCTGGCGAGATCGTTCATCGGTAACTTCACATTTGAGACATACCATTCGTATTTGTAAGGGTCCGGATTTCCAGTCGCCCGGCACGTGTAGGTGGTCTTGTAGCCGCTGTACTGTTTGGGTGAGGGAACGATGGTCACTTTGGGAATGTACTGCACGTTGAGGGGGTCGAGAACGCACGCGGTCTGCATTATACCAGTACTTGTCACCGCTACACACCTATACTCCGATTGGTCATCGTCCAGCGTCAGTTCAAGTTCGAGTTTCCGCACTGTCAGCATGCTGTCCCCAGGCCATCTTTCGGACACGCCCACGAAAGTTCTTCGACCGTTTTTCTCCCAAAAGAGAGACAAATTCGGATTGTCTGTGCGCATGGCACAGTTTAGAACCACATTGTCGCGTTCCTTGAGATGTTCGTTTATGCTCACAAAACACGACAGCTTGTTCATTACAACTTCTTGCCGGACACTTAGAGCAGCGACGCGGGAATAGTGATTTTCCGACCCACTTTTAACAGTGCAATAGTAGCTATCAGCGTCCTCTAGAGAAACGCCAATAATCTCAAGGTCATATTGGCCTACCCAGTCGGATTTCATTCGGAAATTATGCTTATAAACGGTGTTGGCGTTGATCTCATTGTTTTTGCTATTCATCCAAGACACTTGGGTCTGCGGCAAACTGGTGTTAACCCTGCAGATGAGGGAGACAGTGTCATCTAACAAAACAGTTGTGCTCCGCGGCTCTTCGATGAAGACGTGGTCTGAAGTACTTTCCTGTCCCACAGTGCTCTGAAGTGATGCAAAACCGATCAACCACAAATATAAACACAAAGACCAGTAGTTTTCCATTTCTCTTGTAAGGGCACCAGCGCGAGTTCAGCCGATTAAAACGCAGATTTAGTTTCGATTATTTATCCAATTGGTTCCTGTAGGCTGCCCTTCGCCGTTACATTTGCGAAGTTCTCCGAAATCGTCCAACCGTCTATGGCTCCCCTGTGTTGATTGTCATGCGCAGTTGCGTAAAACGGTATCCTTACAAAGTCAACCTTTTCACAAACTATGTATCTAGAACAAAGTCAAACCGGTTTCTCTACAGAGGTGCAGTCACCCGTCTCTATTGTACCGCTCACGTGGAACTTGATTCCCGGCGAGGTCACATCGGCACGACATCGATTGCACCGGGTATTGACGTTGGACACCCGCCTGGAGATATGAAAACAGCGTTACAAACATGATGTATACATACCAATTCGATTTCTTAAGAACATTGAACAGCAGCGAATATGTTAAACACACTAAACCCAGCAGTAACTTCAGCATATTTTGACTCACTCTTGAAAAACGTTCAGACGCACCATCTATGAACAGAGTGCTGTCGCCGGATTTAGACTTGTAGCGTGTGAATTGTCTGTACGGGTGTGATGATATTTCATCCTCGTACCCGGACAATGTTTTTCAAAAGCGATATTTTTACAACAATTTGACTTGGTCGATCTGCATTTCGTACCAGCAACGTTCGCTCTGACTTTGTATTTGTTTATAACGATTTATTTAAACTATCTTAAAGCCTCGACAGACTGATAAATTGTTGTTTCGCTCTGCGTTGAATTTTTATAGCCACATTCCACTCACTTATCCCCGCATGACCTTTTCGCCATGAAAGCGCCGTTCTTAATCGCCAACAGCGTGAGCAAAATACTATTGTCTGGTGACAATACTCCGCCATTGGGCGAGGTAGAGGTTATGAAAGGGCAACCACAAACAACGCGCATAGAAAGGAAGGCACATTTGTCATGTTGAGCCAAATAAATGGCAAGAAATCAGAAAAGTAGGAATTTAAAATATTTTACCTGTGGTGCTTCGTTGAACTTCTGGTGGAACTGTTGCTCGGTGGCTGTGGAAAACCGTAGCAGTAAACGAGAGCTACCAGATTTCCTTGTGGGAGAGACAGTGATTAAAATGCTGGAATACTGAGTAAAAACAGCTGGCTACATCAGAATGACCCAATCCCATATCTACGGAAACTGGGCCTCTTCCCTCTAGCTTCCTCTATAATCACGTACCATCACTGGAGACCATTCTGCGACAAAAGAAAACAATATTTAAACGTTAAGTCCGAATTTTCGCTTCACTATGAGCGGAAGCAGCACTCTGCGCGGCTTCCTACGGCTTGACAGAGAGGACTGGGAAGAAAGACAGCTGAAATTATCGGACATGCTTCGCAGCGTACACTGTGAAAGCAGCTCACCTGACCGTGTCTGAACGGCACTGAGCTCCAAATATACAGGATTGTAGCGATTAAAATGGCAAATCTGATAAACCAGTGCGATTTTAAATGTGACAATCAGCACTAACAGCAATTTGCACAGTGAATAGTTTGCGATCATTCCGCACTGTGCCTGACCAGATTAATTTTCATGTTAAAAGTGAGAATGGAAACGCGTAAAAAGAAATGTGCCCTGCGTTCAGTCTTTTTAGATGTCAGAGTTGCATTGTATAAAATCTCAATGAATATTGAGCGTTTCTGCTCCAGAAAGAAATTAACGCATAGAAGCAGAATCGAGGAGCGCTTACTACAGCACCCACCACTAGGAATCTCTGAATCAACTCGTCTATACAATAAAGGTGTCAGTCTTTTCAGTAATGCATTTAATTTAGTAGTATTAAGCATTCCTTTGAAATTTCATTATGAATCAAAACACCTACCCTAGAGAATAGTGTTGAATTTTAATTCAACGTATTGAGACCGACCGCACTTTTCCTAATTAATTTAAGCGTATGTATGTATGTATGTATGTATGTATGTATGTATGTATGTATGTATGTATGTATGTATGTATGTATGTATGTATGTATGTATGTATGTATGTATGTACGTATGTACGTATGTACGTATGTATGTATGTATGTATGTTTGTGTTTTGTGTAGGTAGGTAGGTAGGTAGGTAGGTTTGTATGTATGTACAATTTACAGAAGAAGGCGTGGCTATGAATTTACGATATGTTGTCGCATTAGCAAGCTAAGAAATGTGAAGACAAAATTAGGCATGTTCAAACGGAAGAAGGAAGTCTTGTTCTCTGAGAACAGGAAGAAGTAAAATTTTGGTCACGACGAGATTTTTGCAGGGCTTCTCGTGTATTCCACTGAGAAGTATGCAGGCATGACCGACGGGCGTGGTTGTCTCGACTCGACGTGTTGCTTAAATTGTTCTTTCACAGTTTGAAAGGTGTATTGTTGTTGCACTGTGAGTAAAGGTTGGCACAACAGTGTGCATTTATAACAATGTGAGTTGATATGCATGCTTGGGCCTGGGACTTGTCCTAATCCAGAAAAATACAGAGTGTGAAATCGTTAAACGCCGTGTTAGTTCCTTCCACCCAGCCGCGCGTCAAATGCCCATGTTAACAACACTTCCTATCGAGCGTTTCAAACAGCCCCTGTGGGCTGTGTGTGGCGAGTGCGATCATACAAATGATGAGTTTGTGGTACCCGCCCTGCAAGCGCGTCTAACCGCGCGACGCCTTACCTATAATGCGGTCACTAGCTCATCGAGCGCTCTAAAAAGTGACAACGGCTGGGAAATCTAGCGACCTACCGGTGTATGGGGATTCTCCAGCACGCTCGTATACACAAGCGTATAATGTTTCCGTATTCGTTGATCTCCAAGAGCTTCAGGAAGAAAACAGCCGTCTTGTCGACGCGGGGTCTGCTTACTCGGAGTCGTGTACGAAACTTGAGAAGAGACTTATGGGTTGTGTGAAAACGAGGCTTATTCTTCACCGGTTGGCGAGGGCGATTTTAACTTTCACCTCATGCAGGTCGTACCCAGT
>LD343371.1:26169-38051 GCA_001465055.1 Ptychodera flava
TGTCCGCCCATTTGTTTGATTGTCTTTCTACACCTGACAACATATCCCTCTCCACGTTACCTGTCACCCAATGTGCTGATATTTCCTCAGAGCCTGTCTACATTTCTGAATCAACAGGTGGTTGTAACGCCCTCATCCCACTTCAGTCTACAGAGTAACTGTTTTTGCTAATTTATTAGTCCTCTTGTCATGTTGTTATATATGCTTCAGAAGACCATTCTGGTCACATTTGCATGTCACATTGTTCTGAAAGGAGTCATATTTGCTATTGTTTGTTTTCCATTTGGTATTATCATTTTGTTACGTACGGCACAGTACTTTATATAATTTTAAATGTTCGTAACCAAGGTCGGATAGAAGAAAAAAGCGAGCCAACGTTCAATAATTACAGAAACGTGCAAAAAGATGAAAAGGAAGACGTGTGAAACTAACGGCAATTTTATTTTTTGACAGGCGCTACGTCATGTGACGAAATACTTGACGTCATGTGACGAAATATTTGCAAATATGTATCAGCTGGAACTGAAATATACGACGCCGTGTATGTGTCACTGACCTCGTGTCAATATGCAGACTATATTTAGACCAATAAAACAGCAAAATGTGCTGTCAATTTGTAAGTATTTGGGTACAGTTTTAGTACAAAACACTGGAAACATTATCGACGAGAAAGTATCTTACAACTCTTCGTATCGAAGGAGATCTGTTGTTTTTCTGTTCAAAAACTTGTGAACGCTCGTCAAACAGCGGAGATGTACGAACAAAAAATCACAGATATTAAATATGTCGTCGCCCAAAACACACATTGCAATGTCGTGTAGGTTTCTACTTATTACGTGTGTTAAGTCAACTTTTCATTAATAGGTTTAACTTTGACATTTGCTCAGAGGGGAAAAAATTCAAATTTTCGAGTCGGTCTACGTTCAGAACGTCTGCCATTTTGAAATCGCTTGACTCGGTTTGTATGCACATAGCTTTTCACACAAAGGCCTCACCCTACCCGTGTAGCATCGCAAGAAGACACGGTTCAACGAAAGGTTGGCATGGCGCGCGGGGTGGTTGTACTCTTTCAAATGATAGATTGGAATAATACACAAATTAGCGGTACATGTGGGTAAGTCGGACATGCTAGCTGATCGAAGTCTTTGATAGGACGAACCAGTGGATAATGTCACTCAATGTGAGTCATAGTAGAAGACATACTTGGGGGGCCTGTATCTGTTTCGGCAAAGGAAGGGATTTACATTTTGCTACCGTCTCATTATCGACCTGTAAGTTACATAAAGCCTGGAGTACACGCTGATATGCAAACCGACGATGAAAACAGCCATCTAAAAATGTCCAATTACAAATTAGGGCGTCTACACCATGGAAATCAAACTTGTCAGTTAATCATAGCGATGCCCCATGGAATTCAGCCAAATGAAGGAGCAATTACTTTAGTCAAAGTGTGTGTCATCGAAGTGCAAAAACAGCAAAACTGATGTACAAGGTTGAAATTCTTGGTATGACCGGACTAAGTTACAAGACATTAAAGATATTGAAATGACGTTTGAACTGTAGAGTTTAAACAGATATTGAGTGAAATGCATGAGACTTGATTGTTCACGAAAAAAAGAAATTGTTATATCTAACTGTTTATTCTTAGGCTCCCTCTTTGTCATTCCGTTAATATTATCCTGGTATAAAGACAAGTGATCTAAAGTATCCGTTTTGGCTGCCTTGTTTTATCCATCACTTACAATCTTCATTATTGTATCTCATCATTTCAGCGCATATGGTATCAGAGCCAAGCCCGTAAGGGTTTTGGAAGTTGTTTTCACGCAATGTCAACGCTGGACCAAGTAGCCCTTCCTTGGGTCACATTCTATGAAAGCTGATATAAGGAATGCGGCTTTGGACAATGTAGGCATTGTGTCATAGTCGTTTGCCAGTCGCTGATGCGAAGTACGGTCCTTGTACTCGGATAGGAAAGATTGATCTTTCTGAACGGACAGCAAACTTTCTGAGCAGATGACACCGCAGGCAAATACGCCATGCGGATACTTTTTTTCCTGCTAATGAGTCTCTCAAAAGTAAATCACCTTGTACAGAACTCTATTATGCACATTAGACATATGTACGGTAGAACGCGCCTCGGACAAAGATGTTTTTACTTTTAAATTTCTAATTCTTTTCTGATCTACCGCTTGTGGGGGTTCATTTTGCAGCTCTTGAAGTAAGGAAAAATCTACTATCTTCGTTTTTTGAAAATCAAAAATTTTATTATCGAACATAGAGTTAACACAGGGATGGCGGCTGTTTTTAATTCTAAATATCGTTAAAAGTATATAGTCACCTCAATTCTTAATATGCCCATATATGATGAAAGGGGCGTTCCTTGGTATTCAAAATGCCCATGTGAGGACGCTGTTTTTAAATAGCGGCCACCCGCTTAAAATATGTGATTGGTTAGATTTTCTCTTTCTACAGTAACTGTGGCAAAATTGGAACAGGTGACAGTATACCTTTAAATGTCAAATTGGGTGATTTGTTTCTCTGGTACGCAATTTTATACTTTGATCCCTATTTTTATTCTTGCTTTGGTAAGTGAATGGTTAAAAGTTTCATTATGGAAAGTTTGATAAGTTTTTCACTTTCGAGGCGCACATTACTTTAAATGGAAAAAGTCTCTCATAATATCACATTAGATTTTATTTTGATATAGGCAGGAAACTTTTTGTCGTTGAATGTAGCATAAAGCGTTCTTTACCAAAAATCGTAGACAAAGGTAGGTCGTAGACAAAGGTAGGTCGTAGACAAAGGTAGGTCAAAAGTCCTTTCTTCATGCATTGACACATTCAAGTCGCTTTGATTCAATTTTTGAGGCTAAAAAGTTGATTGACTCATTTTGATGATTAATATGAACAAAGTGAACTTATTGATGATGAACCATTAGATGTTTAGAAGTGGTGTCCAGGATACTGACATGCATTTGATGTATTTATTAGTTCTCGCAAATTTGAAAATTAGTTTTAGGGTTTTGAGCAGCAAGAATTGCAACTTTTCCAACACTAATTATCTATTTGCCGATGTTCATGTAAAAGTCCTTTCTTCAAAAACTAGTATTGTTACAAAATTATTTTAGTATTTTTCCCTGTATATTGTTTGACCACACTCTCAAGATCTAATGAATAACCTATTAGTTTTCATTCCTTGACAATACAAATAACACATTTTCCTATGCCTGTTTTGCCTGTAAGTGGACTTGGCCATCCGTTTTTTCGACTACTTTTTAAGCATGTTTTCAAGTCAATTGTGATTTTTTAAACGATACAAAACTCACGACAACTTACCAATCACAATCAGCGATTTTGTCCACGATTTTTGGTAAAGAACGCTTTATGCTACATTCAACGACAAAAAGTTTCCTGCCTATATCATAATAAAATCTAATGTGATATTATGAGAGACTTTTTCCATTTAAAGTAATGTGCGCCTCGAAAGTGAAAAACTTATCAAACTTTCTTAATGAAACTTTTAACCATTCACTTACTTGTTCATCATCAATGAGTTCACTTCGAATCTTAGATGTTCATCAACTCTGTAAACTTCACACATGTTTGTTTATATATGATCTGCGTAAAGATCATTTTGCCCATGCTATACATCATTACCTAAATCCAATTCCCCATGATTATACCACCCGCTTCGCTTCTCTTGACAATTTCTCTATTCCAGGTTCATTTGATACAGAGTAAACACAACTTTACGTATGCTGCAACACTTCATTGGAACTCCCTACCAAATCATATCAAAAATATTTTAGAGAGAAGATTATTTGCAGCTGCTATAAAGGCGTACTTGCTCATGTAATTTACTGTGTATTGTATTTTATTTTATTTAGTATTGTAATCTTCTTGATTTGCAGTTGACATTTAGTAAACTACTATTATGCTCGTTTAAAGGTTTCTCATACGGTTACACTTGAACTCGCTATAGTAAAATCACATTTGTTAGGGTCGTGGACTTGACTAGTTCAAATAGAACTATTTCCATGACCTCACCAGAAACACTTTTTGAGTTTACTCCTTTGCTATGTACGATGTTCGTGATTTTCTGGAGAAATAAAATACAATTACAATTACAATTACTTTGTAATTGCTGTAAGACACTCTAATCTCGTCGTACAGCACAGCAAATTCACAATTGATACCCATCGTATCATGCATTGACACATTCAAGTTGCTTTGATTCAATTTTTGAGGCTAAAAAGTTGATTTACTAATTTTGATGATTAATATGAAACACGATGATTAACAAGACGCACGGAGATAAAAAGCTTTTCGCAGTAGTGTTGTATTCACTAAAATCAGGTTACGAAACCCACCTCTGCATACTTTCGGTGTTTAACTCTGTAATCACTAAGCGTTTACTATTACCTTCTCAATAAAGGTACGTGTATCTTTATTAGCGCTAAAAGGGGTCTCAGGCTTTCTATTGCTCGAAAGAATTTACCTGTTTGTGAATGTAAATAAACTTTGTATTATGTTTCGCCAAAGTGGTCTCTTTCAGGGATACTTGAGCGATAACTCAAGACATAGCTGTGCGTGAGTAAACTTTAAGTTATGGTCACACCCTTGTGTCGTATGCGAAGAAAGGACAGTGTCTTGTACGTGATGAAAGGATAGATTTTACGCCCTGAAAAACGTTTTTAATGCAGTTAATGTCGAAGTCAGTCTCATAAACACGCTAAGAAGACATTTTACGGAGCTTTGCTGTATTCATATTCAAAATTGTTACTATCACTGGTGTTTATATGTCTCTATGGCATTTGTTCACAATAAAATAATGACAAACCATGTGTGTATTCGTCATAAGCCTAAGTTTGTTCCACTTTGAGTTTTATGTAATTGTTATTTGAATAAGGTTGTTTGGCCATTGAATTGAGCATTTGCTGAAAACATGTACCTACGCAGCCATGTTTGGTTGACAAATGTGTAAGACTAGTTACATCTGCGAAGTCGAAAGTTTGTCAATTTCTATCCGGTAAAAGAAGCTTGTCATCTTATTTCAAGTTTCACCGACTTTCTCACAAAATGCTTTTCAAAGATGTGACAAGATGAATTCTGTAGAAGAAGAAATGGCCAAACTTAATAACCCAAACTAGTTTTTCCTCATGAAAACTCAGTTTTATGACATAGTCTATCGGTAAGGTCATAAGGGACGTAAAACGATCCTTGAGCATCCTTGTTTCATCAATTGAAGCACAAATGACATTCATTATTCAAAATTTAACCACGTCAAATGCCGTTAACACTGACTACCTGTTGTAATCATATGTACCAACGCCCTCTACCGTCAGCTTGGACACATACTCTTTCAAAGATACAAACCACGCAGCGAAGAATAGGCTTTGCTCATTCTTTCACTGAGTTAAGAGACCGTCGGTAAACAACCGAGACAAAACGTACTTTACTTTATGGTAGTCACGGGAAAAAACTTGTCGGCATACCGCCAGACTGTTGGAGTCTCGCCAACCTGAAATAAATTGCATGGTTTTTTTTTCATAACGTATTGAACCAAAAGACTGTGAGGACATCGCCACTCACTTTCACACGCCTTCAGAGTCTGACTAACGAACCGAAGAGAATGTCCTGAACAAAGCTTGATTAAACAGTAGACGTTTCTACAACATCATAGAGAGTGTCGGTTTCCTATGCTTTTCTCCCGCTCTACTCTTCTAATTCCCGGCGATTCCCTAGGATTTAGGCTTTGAATGGGAAATTTACTGTCAAGAAATGGTTGACATTCACCTAATGAGATTGGGTAATGAATTTTTTCGCCATGAAAACATAACAACACTAGAAAAAATAACCGTTTTGTTCGGTACACGTCGCGAAAGCAAGGAGATTGTGGTTTTAAATCTGATGTTGCTCACCTTTCAACTTTTAATACGACGTCAATTGATAGTTAGACAATGAAAAGAGTTACTGTAGAATTTGTTTTATGAAGTCGTATTTAACAAGTATTTTTCCTACGTAACTTCTGAAATAATCTTTTTCAATCCACATTGTATTCATCTATATTCAATTCATGCAAACAATTTTAAATTTTTGTCAGATCTACACTTGCGAATTAATATCGAATTAATATCGGTAATTTACCCAGATTTATTATATTTCGAGGGAATTATCCAATTTTAGTAATTTAAGTTTTCCGAATACTTCGGTTCCATATCAGGTTGACAATACATTAATGATACTTTTGGGTGAGTCAACATAATCGTATTGGAAGAGGCGATTTCATTATTCGATACACACTGCATTAAAAGTGCCATTTCTGAACTTACAAGAGGGTAGATTAAGTTTATGAAACTTACTTAAAGCGATGCAAAATAATTATGTTTTTTTTCAGTTCCAAGATTGAAAAGAAAGTTTCAAAGACATATTAAAATAATTGGTCATTAAGTGTGATTTCGTAAAGTCTTACTTTACCACAATGGTGAGAAATATGAAATGACGTCGGCACTATGACGTAATACTGATAGGTTTTAGAATGGAACAGGTGCGTCAATAATCAGTCTTCATGGGTGATTTTCCTTCTGTCCGTTGCTAGGGGAACGGTCAATATGAATTACAGAAAATCATGACTGTTTTGGGGCTTCAAATGTTGATTTGAAGTGAATTGAGCGCTATTTTACTGTACCAGGTTGAATGGTCTAGTTTCGGGACACCGTAACATCTACCGTTATCGATATGTTCCCATCGGATAATTTATGTGAAAGTTGCGTGCGTTTCTATATTTGCATGTGAAATAATTGACAGGATTATCATGATAAAAAGATTCTCTGGTTCACGATATATTAATATTGCTGATATAAAGTGGTCACATTCTTTACATTCAACGCACGAAAACAATGGCCTTTCAAAAGTTATTGACAAGTGGCAAAAGATAAGCTTAATGATCGCAAACTTTCATTTTCAATACTTATGTAAGGCATCAGCGACATCAACGTTTAATTAAATCCGAGCAACTTGACACTTTATTTATTAACAGTGCAATCATTGACACGGGCAAACCTTTAAATCAATCTAACGAAGAAGCGTTTCTATCACAAATGCAGGAAGCCAATTTAAGAGTTGCGCCTTCCTTCCAAGCATCTGTACAATGTAACATATGAATAATCATTGGAAAATTTCCTGAATATATCGCGCTTTAAATTTTACACATTACATCTCTCCAAAACCGATCTCTCTATCTCTGTCTCCCTGATTCTCGGTGTCTGTCTGTCTATCCTTGTCTCTGTCTGTACGTCAGTCTACCTCTCTCTCACTCTCACTCCGTCAGTCTCTGCCTTAGACTCTGTCTCCCTCCCCTCCCCCCTCCCTTCTGTCTCCCTGTCCTCTCTTTCTCTCATTTACTGTGCTTTAGATCGCCTAGTAATAAAACGCAGTCTGTCCATGTCTGAACGTATGCATGGTGTATTAAACATGCTTCCATATTGCTAGTATAAAATATCTCTGCTTGTATAATATATCGATCAGCAAATTCTTACACATCAGCTTGCTTTAGGATGGACAGGAGATGACACACAGTCAGGGCTAATGTATATTGATCAATTTAGTTCAAATTTCACGATCGGGTGATCTGATCGCATGAAATTGGACACGATGTACAACTCTATTGTCACTATTTTAAGTTGCAATGCTTCAAGATGTTATATAAAACAGTAACTTTCGTCAATAATTTTTGACATTTATGACATGGCAAGGCAGTATATATATCGAGGGGTTGAAACAACCGGAAAATTGTCTCTAGTAAATTCTTTCTCTGTTTTATAAAACATGAAGGATGTGGTAACAGAGTACAGTAGTTTGGCAGTGTTTACCTTCACTATTGCAGCATTCAAATTGTGATAGGAAGTTCTGAGGGACAAATATTCGAACTCACAGTTAAATCATTCTGATATATTGCGTTGCGTGGCCTCGTTTTGAAGCTCTGGGAGAAAGTGAAGTTTTAGCCGTCATGATTTTATGAAAATCGAAAATTTATTATTCGGACACAGTCAACTAAGAGTGGCAGCCTTTTGCACAGTGCCGGTAACTGCTGATAAATGACCAGTAAATTCGTTTCTTCAGTACACAGATTTCCATGGTGACCACCTTATTTTTTATTGACTTCTAAAGAAAATGGTTAAGAGTTTCCTTTCGGAAAGTTTGGGCAAAATTCTAAGTCTCTCAGCTTCGAGGCGAGTACAAACTTAAAATCGAAAGGTAAAATTATCTGAGAGTTAAAGCTATATACGCATGTGCAGCAATGGTAGAAAGTTTGAACTCTTCGTTGCAGTAGATCGTGTTGTTATTGTTTTCGTATGCATGTGATACAGGTATTTATCTGGCTATCATTTATTCCGTTGATAATGATGTCATTTGAGTTTTATCCCTATAGGTGCAGTACATCAAGGGATTTTCCTAAAGACATGAATTTACGCCTTGCCGCCTTTTTAGAGAGTTGTTTATGGTCGATAGAAATCTTCAATCTTCTACTCGACTGTGATAATTTCAGTGAAAGCCAACACAACTGTACGCGACACAAGTTATGGCTGACGGCGGTTTCTAGAACGGGCGAGCAATGTTTTATTATCAGCGAGTAGGCAACTTCACTTTCTTTGATCACTGGAGAGTTCGGGAGAGAATCTTTGCGGATAGACAATAGGAATTCGTCTCTTTTGCAGGGTTTCGCTTGGCTAAGTATAACGTTCTCTGTCTGCAGCGTGGAGCTTTTTTCAAATAGGTAGAAGGTCCGAGGAGTCGTTTAGCAGTTGAGTGTAGTGAGGGGTTTCATAACATAACGGGGCGGATAAGACGCAAACAGCTTTTATTTCCCTTCATATACGCAGTTTTCGTAAAGTGTTGATCGTGGTTTTTTATTACAACACTCATGGTCACAAATTGGTTAGATTGCTTACGATGGTAAATCTTGGCTGTCGTCTTCAGTGACGGTGACCGTGTCCACATGCTACAAGTCTCAAAAACATTAATTTCCGTAACGGGACCGTAAACTCATCCGTGTCTTTGTATGAAGGAGCTAGGGCCAGAGGAAGCAGTACACGAACTGAAAGGGGAAAGCCATTTCTCTGGTTTTATGTTTTCTAACGTCTGGTTGATTCGGTCTTGTGGCGTTTGCAGTTTTTTATTTCAGTGTTTGCTCGTTTTGACAACTAGCCTAGCTGCTGTACGTTTATAGGAATGTGTAAATGCCCGCGAATCTGTGAACATACTATCAACTTGTTGTCATCCAACGGCTATCGCGTATTTTTAGGTGTAGAGCACCGCTCTGGGAATTAATGATGCATGACGGTTGCAGACTGTGCTTCAAGTTAATCATTGATTCTTGTTCATAGTTTTGTCAATTATTCGCAACGACGAGTTGTTCAATTTATAGAAGCGACGAAATGTTCTTTCACTTGCAACCCTTGCACTTTCATTTGAGATTAAAAGAGAAGGTTCAGTTAAGGTCATGCCAACCTATAGAAACAAAAAGCTTTAACCTTTAGCTCAACCGTCGTTTACGAAACGTTTAATCATTTTCTTTCATGTGTTCTCTTTCAAGAATAAGATTTGTTGGCCATCGTGCGAATTTGGACTAGAGGAATAAATCATAGAAATTTGCCGACATTTGAACTCTAAACTGCACAATTATCCCGTGTGTACTCCATGCGAAATAGCTGCTTTTCGCGTAGGTAGCAGTAGTTTAAGAATTAACTCGAGAAAGTAGTCTGTTATATTCAGGTCCAAAGCGAGAAATTTTAATGACGTTGGCATGATTTATTTGTCCAGTTCAGCTTCTTGTTTCCGTATACCAGTCTGTAAAACCTGCTTTTAACTTTTTCTGTGTATTTATTTCATATCCTATTTTGTGAATATCGCTGTTTGTTTAGTCTATATTGTTGTTTTTTGTTTTACTTTGTTCTTTGAACCTTGTTTGGTTTTATCTTTTTATGTATTGTTGATTTTTACTGTGTCTGTAGAAGGACCTCTGGCCAGTTGGTTACCTAAATAAATAAATAAATAAATAAATAAATAAATAAATAAATAAATAAATAAATAAATAAATAAATAAATTCAAATCTTCACCTAGTAGGACGGTGGGAAGTTCACTTACTCCTCCATAGGTTTCATAATGAGTAAGTTAAGTGGCCTATAAACTCCCCTAGGTGCATTGTATACCTTGAAGGTTGTAAATTTAGGTTATCTTCACCCTTGCTGGCCAGACAGAACAAGTGACCTTTGACATAGGTGGCGTAGTTAGTGTAGGTGTTAGGAGACGACAAATATTTCACTGCCTATCACAATGATGAGTTCTTAGTCGCGACAGAGGGCCCGCGCGGGGGCGTCAGAATATACTAGCTGGACAGGTTTTACTTTTGTTCAAGCTGCTGCAGATGTCACTTTGATCATTTCTGCACTTTGTTCCTAATAAATTTTGGGCTGTCTTCTGTTTAAGGACACCAACCAAACTCATTGCGTCCCTTGAAGCATAAAGAGTAGACTGTCTATGCTCCTAGCGGGGATGTTATATTTTCATTATAGTTTGCAAACTGGCACAAGCTGTCATAACGTGGAAACCCGTCTTTACTTTTTGTCATTCTGAGACCTGTGATAACGGTTCATATTTCAATTTCGTCGCCGGAGTTTCGCACTTGCGAACTCTAGTGCAGAGGAGGGGATTTCAACCCAAACGCTCCGAGTTTCGTCCACCAAGGGCGCGTTTTAATTGCCCATGGTAGAGTCTTATCGAACAGTGAGGTAATTTACCCATTATTCGGCTCCGTAACTCAGAGTATGAGTATGTGATGTGTATTTGCCGAAAATCTAGCTGTTTTGTGTAGACATGAAGTGATTTGTTAAGAATATAGTACACTGCCAGCTGTGTTAACAAGACGAGCCTGAACATTTCAACGCGCCTGGAGAACTGGAACCATAAAGTGCAATCGATTTGTAGAACAAAAATACGAAAAGTCGTTAACAATCACATTTATAGAGGGCATTTACGCTTTTGATAATAGTTTTCAATCGATATTTTTTATTTATGTCACCTGGAAATCTCAAGAACAAGATGTGCTAATTGAAGAAACGGCAACGAAAATTTTCAAGTCTCCTTGAGTTGAATTTCAGACGACTTTGTAGTCAGTATTAGGACACATAAGTAGTACACAGTAATTTATTTGGGAACTGGGACCGTGACGATACCAAAAATGACAAAAAATATACAACTGTCAGTATCCATTGCATCAGTTTTGCAATGGTTTCTATTGAGAATAGTACTCGACAAAAGTCTATAAATTTTAGTCAACGATGTTATGGATAACTTTAACAGATCTTCCTTATCGGCTGGCGAACAGGGCTGATTAGCTCAACAGCTAACGGAAAAACTGGGAACGTGTTACCGAAATGGAGATGACAGTTGTATACTATACTCTCTTGATTTCTGATATCGTTCCAGTTCCCAAATAAATTACATTTCGCACATATATGATAAACCGTGGCCATCATAATAACGCCATCAATAGTTGATCGATGTGCAATTATACAAGTCACCGCCATTAATATACTGCCTATATCTGCCGAAACAATCTTGTTCCTAAGCCTTTACACAACTTCATCTGGTTGTGCTGGACAGGCGTGTCAATGATCACACAGCATAAAGCTTTTGCAAGAACTAACTTGGATAATGCTGTCAGTTATTTAATGTCAACAATTGGAGTTGCTTCACTATAAATAATGTTTTAGTCTAACACGATTGGAACTAAATTGGGATAATTGGATTGGCAGAATTTCTCAAGAATTTTAGAAATTTCTCTAATTTTACACCATATTTGCTTACCATCTTTAAAATTT
>LD343371.1:42327-55310 GCA_001465055.1 Ptychodera flava
ACATATCCAAGTCACATCTTGTCAGTCAATGTGACGTTTCCTTGTGATGTATTTTCTATACATATTAAAACGGTTTCCCTTGACTCCTGTTGATATTTCATCCTGGTTGTCACCAACTAGATATTTTCTTTTTTTAGCTCAATAAACAATATGAGAAAATCTATAATGTAACCTGTCTGTATAACCTGTGTGTGTACAGGGTACAGTCTTGTTACCTTAAGGAATAAACTAACAGATTTCAATAACTACTGAAAATATATTAAAAACACACGGTGAAGTTTGATACTTGGTGCATGCAACGCTCAAATATTTTACAATTATCATTTCTCGATATATCTAAAATATTATTGAGTGTTCATTACTGTAAATGTACAGACAGAGAGAAATACGACTCAGTTATACAGCTTTTGTTTCTTTCGATAATTATACATAGAAAGTTTCTAGTCTTTGGATGAAGTATCAAAGATCACACAGTGAAAATTGTTGATATTGGAAAAAAATCATCGAAAAAGCCTCTAGACCTTTGCTGAAAAGTGGAAAAATCATGACACATGTGACATGTGATAGATACAGGACCTGATAAAGATTGGTTCAGTAAATTGTTTATGTTTTTAAACAGAATTAATAATTGTGTATTCACGCAATACGTTTTCCATATAGCCTCGAGGTCGCGATGTGTGTTTTTGAACATTTTTCTTGTCAATATTCATCTTGTAATAAAGTATATGTATTCCGGTCAAACTATTTTAGGATTTATGAAGTATATTTAAAATAGTGCAGGCAGCTGGCTGTTCTGTCTTATATCATCACACCCTAAAGCGGTTTACAGAAACTATGCGAGGTCAGATATATGTAGCCCACAGCTGTGGGTTCACCAGATGTAGCGTCGGGATCCGACATGTCCAAAGGAACACAGCCGCAGCGCAAGGGCAGATGGGCCACATGTGGTATTCTGTCGAGGCGGAATGTAGTCAGTCGAAATAAACTGAAGAAAATAGCATTTCTGGAAATTCAATATTAAATTAGTTGGTATTTATAGGGAATCAATATTGAGTAAAAGCCAACATTGCTCTTTGTGTGTAGTGGGTTTTACAAATTTGAAGCAACTTAAAACTGACCAAAATCTTTCACCTAATTATTCGATGGAGGCAAACTGTTTTATTGTAAGCGTTCCAGGCTGCGCTTGAAGGAATGGTACACTGCAGTGGCGACATGTTTATTAGGAACTGACGGTTGGAATTTTTAATGTCGTCTGTCGGTCTATTAATGATTCAAACGTCAGTCTCAGTGTCTTTGAAAAGCCGAATCCAACAATAAAATGATGGATCACATTTTTTCTCAACATGGCCTGAGACAGCACCGCTTCAGTTGACAGAGAATTCTTAACATACCACGGTGTCTAAAGAAACAAGAAGTTCCTGTTTTAGAATGACCTGCAGAACGAAAGTAATCAAAGCACACCTCCTGACAGTGTGTTTATTCTGTCCACCATATTGGATGACGATATCTTGGTTTTAAGTCAAGGCCGAGAGTGAAATTACCGCATTTTACATGGGAAAGTTGGGATATTATTGCTTCAACTAGCAAAGCAACGGAATAGAGTCGCTAAGGTTTCCACAAAACATTGCAAGGTCGCATTTTGTCTATTTTATCCCCACTACAATAAGATTTAGTAGTTTCCTTTAAGTGAACTCTGTCACGCAATACGAACTGTCAATCTAGAGATAATTTGAATTCATTGATACAAATATACTTGTCAACAGCGCTGCGTGTGGCCGTTGCAAATTATAAAACGTTTTGCCAAAACATATGTTGGCTGTCTAATGGCGAGCAATTAATAAAGCGTATACGCGTTTTCAGCTATAAATATCACTTACATTTTATATGTAATAGGGGCGACAAATGCTGGTGTGCGACAGGTGTAGAATCTGACAGCGTTTTGTATATATTGATTAGACTTCTGATTTGCAGGGACGCACGATATTAAATAATTGCAACCTTTAGATGCATCAAGGAAAGGCGGTGAAATTTCTCACACGGCAATGTTCTCTCGCCCTGTGGCGTTCTATGACGTCATTAAATAAATTGGACAGCAAAATTTCGAGTTAAGGCACGATCGTCTGCATGTATCGGACGGCCAGCATACGAAGACAGTCTAACTTGAAGTGTCAGTTAATGTTACACCTGTGCATATAAATTCGTTGACCGTGAAACTTTTGATTTAATCCACTTTTATTATTTAATAATTTCATGTCAATTTCACTTCAATTAATGCATCTAGAAAATCAATTAAAACTGTTTTCTCTCTCCTTACAATGTAAACATGAAAGTTAACTGTAATTTGTTGTGTCACGTCTATTGCAATCGAAAAAAAAGTTTAGAGACTGCCATAGACTGCGCATGTGCACCGTGTTGCCATACAACTGCCGGTATGATCTGAAACATGCTTGTGCATTGTAGCAGAAATTGTATTTTCTGTTTCGTAATCACATTCTCTTGGACAGTGTTCAATAACTTTGACCCTGACGTTTATTCTAACGAAACTGATACATGAATGATGGATAAATAAGTGAATAAGGTTGTCATTTTTCAGACCAAAGATTTCATGAATTGTATGTTGGAGTTACCGCTCACATTACGCAACCGCGACATTAAAAGGGACAATAATTATTTCTGACAAAGAGTTTGTTTTGACATGGGCCTATCCTGCTGGCTTTTTATCACGTTGTCATTCACATAGCGGTGTCCATACAGTGAGGACACTTTTGAACAAACAGAAATCATTGATCCGTGCATTTTTACGATCTCCATTTCCATTTAACGACACGAATCCTTCGACAAAAGTGCTTCATCTTGCAATAAAGAAAATCATGTACTTAAAATCGCCATCCAAATCCCAAAGTTAATACTTCACGGGGAATATACCCTCCAAGACGGGCAACGTGTGATTGGCTTTGTGCAGTCGGTAACATTTCACTGTGTGTGCAAATGGCCAGAACTTTTGAACAAAGTTGCAGAATTTGAAGAGGGTACAGGTGTTTAACGGTTATGACCTTTGACCTTTCTCGATGGACGACTTGTCCAAACATTGAAATTAGAACAATGACACTGCGCTATGTCAACACAATCAGTGAAACGGTTAATGCATGAATGACGATTAATACAAAGACATGCACAAAGCTTAATGTGACTTCTTAATTAAGGCCCTACTTTAAAAAAATCTCAATTTCTGCACAATTTTCTTACACATTTAATCAGTGTCTCAAATCACTCCTGAGATTAAAAATCAAACTTACAAAAAATTGCAAAGTCAAAACAGTCCCCTATCGACTCTATCGTCCCGAAGAAATTTTAAAGGGTAACTTTGGACAAATCTCTCAACACTCTACACCATATTAGAAATATAAATCCGATCGAGTTATAATTTCATTGATATATCTATCAAGTGTAAGATTATAATTGCGAAGTCGACCCACTCCATTTTGACTTTGTTAAATAATAAAAGTCATATATATAATCATTTACATTTTAAAAGGTTAGACAGCTGTAACGTTTGATAATATTTTCATTCGTTTTGTGTGATAAAAACACAACTTTTCGATTCCTCCCTAAAATTCATAGCATCATAAAACTTACAAACAACTGTGTCCCCTTATGTATATGCCATTGTTGACGAGTGAATTCTGATCTGAACAAAATTCAGTTGTCATCAATAACATGGAACATTACATGCATATAACTGCATTGAGAAAGTTTGCATATTCAGTTTAAGATACGATTGTTGGAGTAGAACAACAAACTGTATGTTAGAGACAGAACATAGAAACAGACAGATCATAGAAAACTCATTAAACGATACAACCGATTGAGTTCTAAAAATCAGGTTGCGCTTAAACTATCCATTGGCTATTGTCGTCAGGAAGGCGTTCAGGAAAGTCTCCTTCAACTGGCTTGAATTTTCCTTTCAGCTCGTTCTCTCTCTTTTTCTTTCGCGCCATCTTCATTCGATGAGACGTAGAATCTTTTTTGCTTCCGAGGACCTGCTCATAGCCCGGATCGGCGTCTCTCTGGGGTTCCGCTATCCCGTTTGCCATCTCCGAGCCCTCGAAGGAGGGGTTGTCCACGCCGTTTGTTGGCGGTGGGGGCGGAATGAACGCAGGGGCTGGAGGTGGCGGTGGCGTCGCTGGCTGTGGTTCGACTTCTCGGGCAGGCGGCGGTTCGGTCGCTGTTCGGTTCGACCCTCCCTCGAACTGGCTCAAGTCTACAGCAAGGTCGTCCTGTGTGTTCCTTGAATTTTCCTTTTCATAGGCATTCTGTCTCTTTGACCTGTTTTTGTCAGTACGACAGCAAGTTGCTCCCGATGCGAAATGCATAGATACGGCAGCGCCTATGACGCAAACCAAAGTCACCGAGACAATGATGACTATAATGATCATGACATTCGTACTTGAGCGTTTCGCCGACTGTTCTGGTTTTAAAGCGATAACAGCGCTCCTGTTAGAACTGCCGAGGTCATTAATGGCGACACAATAAATTCTTTTGCCAATAATTTCTTCCGTAACATTCAGTACTGTCAATGTTGTGTGCATAGAGTCATTGCTTATTAGGAATACATCGTCTTCCATTTCTATTTCCGTATCATTGTACGTCCACACAAACGGCTGGCTGACTGACGGGTTCGCCCTAGCCGAACAACGTAAAGTGGCAAGTTCTCCGAGTTCCGCTTCGTACCTGGGCGGTCTGATATCGACGACAGGCTTGTGGCGAACGACAAAGGGGCCCACCTCGCACGTGCGGCGTCGAGGGAGCGCAGTATGGGTTTCGGTGCAGATGTAAGTTGCACCGTCGTCACTTGCCGTCAACGACCACCTGTAAGAGTTCATTGAGTTGTAAGTGTAAGTAGCATCCGAACTAACTTCCGTAGAGTAATTTCCCCTGATCGTGGCTCTTCCGCGGCTCCATCTCAACATAGCCGGCGGTTTTCCTCCTTCGGACGTGCATGATATGGCGGCCTGATCCCCCTCCGTACCATTCACCGGCTCTTGGTGATTGCACGCGGGAGCGTCGTTAACAGGTGGTTCCGGTTGTGCGACTATGAGTGTCGCCTTCGCACTCACTGTATTCTGTCCCGATGATAACAAACACGAATAATTACCGGAATCTCCACGAATTGACTCCGATATCTGCAAATTATACTCGCCAGCGGTTGCGTCACCGGTGATGTCATAGCGATCGTACGCTGTGGGATTGCGATTCGTAAACGGTCCGATCGCAAACCGGTGCGACTGCATGGACTTGTCATCGAGATCGATGTACCAAAACAAATCGTAATCGCCGATGTTTTCCACTCGACACTGCAAAATGACGTTCTGGCCAATGACCGCTACTGTCGAAGACGGTGGTACGACGAACACTGGTTCGGAGGAGCCAGGAGACATGGACGCCGCCATGATGGCAACGGCGGCTAACCAAGTGAAAGTGAACATTTCAGAAGGCCAGCACATAGGCTAATTGTTCAGCATTCGTCTTGAACTGTCGACCTTCCCACCACCAAGGTATCACTTAATTTGTCGTGACACAGTCTCCTCTGTTACATATCCAGCATTCTTCCGACGAAGCCCAGCAAGGAAAGGGTCGGGTGTGGTATCAACTTATCCATGGAACTTAGCTGCTGACTAACCCAGGGCGTGCCACAGTGAGTTCGCATGTGTATGGACACAAAAGCCTGGTAGCACAATAGCAGAGAGCGTTCTATGCCGTCACACAAAAGACCTCTGATTGGGTCACTGCCTTTCTATTATTATGCACGGATCAGCTTGTGACCATATTTGACCCCTCCCCAGATGATTGATACAATGAGGCGGGTCACGCGTTGCGTTAATCATCTGCAGTGTGTTTTAAAATTATCCCAGCGTCCTATGAAAGTTAAAAGACACAATAAATAGTAGGGGAAAATGGGGCAAGTGGGCCACTTAGTGGTATTTTGCCTTATATAATTGTAACGACTTCATTAAATCTCATGTTAATATGGTCATAATATAAAATGAGGTCAATGAAATATAATGGTATAATAAATGATATTAAAGAAATATTATTATGCAAATGACATGCAAATAAAAATATTTGTTGAAGTGGCCCACTTGCCCCACTATTTGGGGTAAGTGGGCCACCAATAATATGCAATTTTCCCCAAGGCTGATATTTCTGCTTGATGTACAAATCTATGTATAAATATTAATTTATCACCTATTTTGAAAGATATATGAATTTAAATGATTATCTTTATAAAGAACACTTAATGCATTCATATTTTATTTATTTTTGTCAATTTTACAATTAATATAACAATACATTGTAATTTTTTATTTCAAATATAAAGTAACTGTATCCTTACAACTTGGAAAACATTGTGATAGTACGCGAGAACTGAGCAATGCTCAACAATTTGGATTCAATTACTGGTAGCTCTCACAGATTTCTAACTAAGCACTAAACTATCAGCCTGACCATGCTTTAGCATTTTTGTGCTTTGCCATCTCTCTGCATTTTTGTGGCTACAGCATCTCATAACTTAGAACTACACATTACAGAATGGCAATCGCAATGCAGACTAGCATACAAAATTCAGAGTAAAGTTCACCTTACTTTTGTTTAAGTATTGTGTCATTCAGCAGTCCTTTGAGTTATGTGACAGTGGCCTGAATTATCAACCGATTTACGCCATCACATGCAAATGACGTATTGCATCAGTTTTTAACATGAAATTGTTGCTAGAATAAATCACTCGTTTTGTGTACAGATCTTACAAACTATGAATCTGGTTGAGCCTTCATGAAATATAATTCTCCATGAAGTCACCTGACAAAGTAGCAGCAGTATTGATCATATAGTGGGCAGTGCTTTGTGAAATATATTTCTGTAATCATTGTATACTGAAAATGCAAAGCAAAGGAAAGCAAAAATGCGGAAAGAGTTGTTTTCAAAGTTTAAAATATGCAAAATGTTGCGTAATCGTGAATGCTGTTATATGAACTGTACAAAATTGCACAAGCCATTAATTTAATATAACACCATGGCTGCAAATATTTAAATTTTTAAATTCTTCGGAGAACATGTAAAGAATGGGAGTTATCCCAAAAATTGTAACCAGACATCTTGACTTTAACATTTGAAATTTGAATTTTACTCTGAATAAAGTTTTGGTCCAAAATAGCCTTTCCAACCACCTTAAAGGGAAAAAGTCACTCATTTTGACATTATTTCTGGTATTTTAATTTCACTTGAAATATTAGTGTATTGCTCTGGTCACTGAAATATGCTGAATTATCAGTTGTTACAGTTCAACTCTCACCATATGCATGGTTATAATGCATGAATTCTTCCACAAAGCAATTTTTGATACTTACAAAAATTAAATGATGGAAGTAATCATGCCTTATGTCCATGTACAGGGTGTGAGTTGAGCTGAGACAACTGGGTAATTCAACCTATTTCAATAGGCAGAGAAATACCATAATATTTCACAAGAAACTTAAATAACTGGAATAATGTCAAAATAAATGTGACTTTGTCCCTTTAATCATTGTCACTGCTGCTGTGGTTCGAACAGCAGAATTGTTCCAATTTAGATGAACCAAATACATTAGCGCATGATCCATGGTGTCATTTTGTACATTTTCGTTCTATCCACCAGTCGTAGCAAACTGCTCTGACTGCATTTTGCATGGCAGATAGGACTCAGAGGCCCTGCTTCTTGGGCAAGTCTTTTCTTCTTACCATGTTCTGTTGTAGAGCAAATATATAAAAAATCATAGTCATATAACATATAATTAACAGTATTACCCTCACAATATAAATACACATTCTTACTCAGACATATTTATTTATCCACATACGCACACACATATATTACACATAATATTAAATGTATGCTATGCATACAAAAACTAAATACCTACATATTATTTATTTATAGCTAATAAATTTAATGTATTAACTGATTATAAATCAATAAAGACATAATTTTAATTGATTGAATAATTAATTCATTACATCATCAATTTATCCATCAATAAATACATATATATTTTATTCAATTACTTTTATGCAAATAAATATATATTATCTCTATTATTATAAACGATATTATAATTGTATACTTATAAATTCATTTATTCATTTATTTATTAATTAATTTTCATTTATCCATTTATTTCCAATGTGAATGTTTCTGTGTGTTTATAGGCCAGCTGCTTCCGCTAGTAAACATTAATTTTTCAGGCAGTACACAGCTTCGAATTCACTCTATGTGGTGGCCCACTTGCCCAGAGTACTTGGGGTAAGTGGGCCAGTCACAAAACATGTCACCATATTAGTAAAATATAACTTGCAGTACTCATTCAATGGGCTGCCATGGAATATTTATTCAATAACATATATGTTTTGATAGATGAATTAAATTGTAATCGAGAATATTCAGTTTATAAAGAAACTTCTCAAATTTTACCAGTATTTCCCACGAGAAGTATTTAAAAATGGCCGCCGAAGGAAATCAAGAGAGGAAATAACCGACTCTTGTTATTGCATACAATGTAATACATGCAGCAAAACTTGTACTGTTAACAAGGAGGAGTTATTTATAGATGCAAAATACAATGATAAATATGAATACTAAAATCTTAGAAAAATACGAGATGTTTTCACTTTATGTCGTTATATTTGAATTTGGCGGCCATATTGGAAAAAGCAAATACGATTTCTGTCAAAAATCGTGTAAAAATTCAACAACTGTTATTGATCGTTGATTATTTGGCGCCATAAACAAAGGCACCGTTGTCGCTGTCATGTTTACATAATTATTTTTTATCGAAATAATCATATCAATAGAATACGGTCGAAATCCATGTTATCGCCACTTTTACACATACTAGTGGACACGTGACAAGTAGCAAAACACGCAACACTAAGAAGAAAATACGTATTTTTACCTGAAATCGGCGCATCTGCTGACGGTTGCCACCATCGGCTGGATTCGTCTGATGTCTGGTATACTGGAACGTAAACTTGCCGTAAAGGGGGAGATCGCTTTTAACGACAGTTTGTCGTAAAATAGAAAGTGGCCCACTTGCCCCGACGGCCCACTTGCCCCACTTTCCCCTAATGTAAAGTGTGGCATATGAATGTATCAATGATATGGTGCATTATAGGGTATAGGAACGGTCGCGTGCGCGCAATGCTATTTTGAATTTCGAACTGTATCATCATGTTTGTACATGTATAAATGACACCAGTGCACTTACATTGCGGGAAAATTGTCATGATTTTCACGATACATGCGCCATTTGCCCCGTAGGGTAAATAAATATCATAAATCATAAATAAATTATCCGATAAACGATGGAATGCGTATCACTTAAACAAGGATTACTCATACTTAATTTTATTACGATAATATGTATGTGTGTTACATAATTTTATCACACAATACATATTTTTAAATATTGCACATACGTCATGAACACATAATATGTTTTAAAACAAAGCACACAAGCGGAAGTAGACATATACACGTATGTATTGTATGCATATATAGTTATTACACAACCCTCTAACTCTGTCTGTGTGGCTGTCTGGCTGTCTGTCTGTCTGCCCGCTCTCTCTGTATCTCCGTCTGTCTGTCTGTCTGTCTCTCTGCCCCCCCCTCTCTCTCTCTCTCTCACACACACACACACACACATATATATAATATACATATATTATATATATTATAGATATGATTTATACATACATATATATATTTATATGTATTATATATATATATATATATATATATATATATATATATATATATATATATATATAGTCAGAATTCGTCGTTTTCCTTCGCTCTATGGATATCGATCTGCAACCAGCAAAATTTCAAAAAAAACCCCAACTAATTCCTTTAGTCAATCATTTCAAATCCGACCAACTCATTCATTCGTTAAATCAATACCTACACATGTCAATTGACAATTTTCCAACGATTTCTCCCTCTACGTCGCAAGCTAGGCTATACAAAAATTATTGATTCATCAGTTCTGGCATTCATAGGTGTTAGAAAACTAAATCAAGAAATTCAATGAAGGTTTTTTTTATCTTCTGTTTTAACCACACACTGGAGGATGTAACCGATTTCTAAGAAATGACCGCCTTAACCTCAGTTTTAGACTTGCACAACGAATAGGATTGAGGGACTTCCTTCAATAGAATAAGATACTTATAAAGACATTAGGTATAAAGGAAAGAATCGAGACTGAATTTGAAGACTTTCAAGGCGTCATATACAGTTATTTGAAAAACTCTGCGAATTTCCCGAGTTAAACCACACACCACAATCTACGTAACAAACATGTATGTTTGCAGAAACATAAGTCTGGTCGCAAACAGAGGGATGCCTTTGGAGACGGTAAATTTTGGTGGATTTAGCGTGAGTTTTAAATTACAGATACGAAAGAAATGGGTAGATGGAAGATAGCGCTGATGTTAAAGAGAGTTTAGTTATTACATAATAGACTAAACTTACCTGTGAAACAATACTCGTAATCTTTGAAAATAATGCTTGCATGTACAGAATCTGGAGTCGTTTCTTTGACCTGCTCGATAGTCACTGGTTCAACCCCAAACCTCTGACTCAAAACAGATTAATCAAGCTGGAAAATTGGAAACACGGCATGCACACATCCCCGGCAGCCATTTCTTTTCTTTTTCAATAATCTCCCGTGAATGAGAGAATTCAGCATAAAATTCATTCATTAGCATCATTGATATTCAGCCCCGGGGTTGCTAACGAGGAGGTGGTATCGACGACTGTGAAAACTCTTCTCCTGTATTCTGGTGCAATGTATAGCATTAGTAACCTCGAGGAAAACTAATAAAAGCGCTTTTTGTGTTGCAGATTATTGAGTATCGATGGGAACAGCGCGAGTTTTCATCATCGACGCTGGTGAATGATATTACTTGCGATCAATATGTGAAATTTACTTATGTATCGGTTACACTGCTAATATGCACGCATAAACATACCGGTGCTTTCGTTTCATGGATGTCCATCACTATTTGAAATATCACATAGGGCATATACACATGAAACTTTATTATTATATAAAATGAAGTATAACGACTAAGGTAACTAATGCAAAAACGATGAAGTATTTTCGGTATATCTCGTTAAAATGGCAGTAAGTTTGATCAAATTTTACTGTTGACTCCAACACTTCGTAATTTCCAGCGCGTATTTACTTTATAGCAATCGCATGACATGGGTTTATGCAGACTTTTTTGAGTTACCATGGCGACCGATAAAGTGTTAAATTTAACTTGCCTGCGAATAAAACCTCCATTAGAATGTGTTTAAGATGTTTTAATAGAATCCCCATAGCCATTATGATTTGGTGTGTAGATCCTCAGACAACTGCAGATGTATGGAGCATATCTACGATAACGCGCACGTTTGTCGCCTCAGGAAACCTTAAAATAACCAATTAAACGTGTGAGATAGATAGACATACATACAGAGAGAAAAACAGAGTGAAAGAAAGACAGACAGACAAAATAAATTATATAACATATAATTATATAATATATAATATTATGCATTTTTATCGTTACGTAACCACTTGTATGCACACTTATTGTTTTTTTGTATTGTGTACAGTTGTATTGATCTCCATGTGGTTGAAAAGATCACCTACAAAACATAGATTTTTATGTTGTTTTGAATCTATGGCACATCTGAAGAATACTCTGACCCAATCTTCATTATGAAAGCAATGGGGGTTTCTTAGGGGCTCCTACAGATATTTGCAGTAATGATAATTTGTGAAAATGTAGTGAAGCAGAAATCTTTCTCTGTATTTGAATAGTCATATCAGCGAATCCTCGTTTGAAATCCCTCCGTTAAAAGTGTGCGTTGCGCTGTCAGTTTTACTAGATGATCAATGAATCTCGAGATTGATGGATCGACTGATGGCGTGCTTTTTTTTCTTACGTCATCTCACTTATCATCTTCTCGTAGGTCAAAGGTTACATTCCTCCAATAGCCTAGTTTTCTCTCGTATTATTTGACGCAACCTTTACAGACTGACAGGGAAACATCCGTTGAAATGAAAAGCAAAAATAACCCAAAAAACAAAAAGCAAAAAAATCCTTGCATATGAATCATTGGCTGAGTGGTTTGCAGTCATGTCCATTCTGACACCGTATGTATGCAAATGAGCTGAATTTCAAGCAATGGTGTACTGGGTAGCTAGCTATGATTGTCTATTCAGACGTACAAACGACGACAGGCATGCAGACTTTGAATACTGTGTTCAGCTATACTAGCTTTGGTATGTTCATATTTACGGTCCAGTTTTATTGACTATGTTTGATTTTTTCGAGAATCCCCTGGCCCATTAAGATACATTTCTTGAAGACACAAGAAATAATGACATATACAAAATCAATGTCGAAATGTAGCACTATCGCCACTTATAGCGACAATTTCACTGTCTTTTGGGCTTGCTTGAGCGTCAATGCATGCACTTATGGACAGAGAGCACCTGAAGTCTCATAAGTTAGTTATTCTGGTGGATAATATTTTACGGTGATATCGTTGACCAAGAAAACATACTTATGTTCCATGATAATGGTGAAAGGGGGTGATGATAGCGGAAGCGTATGGGATAGCAGTTGTGGTGGTGACGTTGATGTTGTTGTTGTTGTTGTTGTTGTTGTTGTTGTTGTTGTTGTTGTTGTTGTTGTTGTTGATGATGATGATGATGATGATGATGACGACGATGTAGACGACGGAAATCGGGCAGAAGTGGTACGTTGCCCATTTAAACAGAACAAGAACAAATGTGAAAGATTTTCAGTGACGTGCTCTCTCCGTCTTCGACACGTAAGGGAGCGTTCAGTTTTTACGGCCTGGGGGGGGGGACGGCAAAATCTTGTCGCCGGTG
>LD343371.1:60478-74299 GCA_001465055.1 Ptychodera flava
ATAGGTTTATAAAAAGTGACCCTCCCCCTTGAACTGTTTTCTAAAAAGTGACCCTCCCCCCAATTCCCCCGGCCCACCCCCCCCTGTAATTACTGAAGGCTCCCTTAGTCAAGAAAATTAACCTGACGTGTAAAATTTCGATGTTGTCGTCTGTATGGCTTACAATGCACAACACGAGAGCAAGAGCTGCCTAGTTAATGCATAGGCAGTGTATGGTGCATAAGAAAGAAAAATCCATTTTTGAAATTTTAGTAGTATTTTTCCTAATATAATTTCCTATTACATTATTTTCTTTTACCAAGAAAGTAACACCTTAAATTTGGTATTATTGCGGGGGACAGGGTGTTAGTTTATGTTTTGCTGTGCTGTCTGGAATAGCAAAATAGATTTATAATTTCTGAATATTTTTGCTTCTAAGATAAGTGATTTTGGCATCTTATATTTAGAGTTCTTTTAGTCATGTGACCAAGATGGCTACTTTAAATCTATCCAGCAGTTTAAACGTCTAGCATGTTATCCCAGAAAACGATGGAGTGATTGGGACAGAGAGGCAGAGATAGTTATCTTTTGGCGAGTAGGCCAACAAAAATGGCTACAAAACAGAAACACGAAGGAATGTGGAATTGCGTGACGTCATACGGTAAGGTGTCCGTCTGGAAACAATCGCACATCGTATAATGATACTACGCTCTAATAAACTGCAAAAGTCGTCGTCAACAGGTTCTGAGTAAGGGTGGCATAGAATTTAGCGTCATACTTCGTGAGCCAGCTTAATGTGGGACATAATATCAAGCAGTACATGTGCTTCTCAGCTGTGTACATCATACGTAAAGTGTGCACACATTCCTCCTGCACAGAAGAGTTTCGTTATTCACTTTCTTTTTAACCCAACTAAAACGGTATTTTGAAATTCTTTCTATTCCAGGTAAAATTGAAAAAATAAACGCAACGTTGGACAACAAACTAGGCTGCTACACGTACGTGTTTGGATTAAGGATCGGAGAGATTTAACTACCAAAATATATATTATATATTATTCCTTTCAATCGCAATTTCATAGTTTTTTTTGTTTCGGGCTGAAAATTAAAACCGAATTTCCTGCTTGAAGGTGTACCTACATGGGTTACAGCCGTACGTCAGTTTTAATACATGAATAAATAAATAAACAAATAAATAAATAAATAAATAAATAAGTAAATTTTGTCTACAGCTTGCCTTGTAAAAGAGCAATAGAGTCTAGAAATAACTAGAGCAATGTGAATCAATGCAGTAAAAATGCATTTTCAATTTCAGATGATGAGTGTACCAACAAACACATAAGTTACTTCATAAGCGTAACGGAAACTCGGCTCGTACATGATCAAAATTGTGCAGTCGCAATTCTTTGAATGACGTAGTTAATGTCGAAATATGCTATCCTTCCAGCAGTGCTCTAGCAAGAGCTCAGCATGAAAATTGTAATACCGGAACACTTATCTGAATTTCAACTCGCTTCGGATCATTGGTTTTCACCTCACAAATCCGTGATTTCTTTCGATGTCTTACAAAGTGGGCCAAATGCTGGGCGAATAGTACACACAGTCTATTTTCACAAAAGCCAAATTCCACAGCCTTTCCTAGTGCAAGAAGCCAAATTGCATCGTTGAAAGCGCATACAGGCAACCAGGGGGCCATTTACCTGTCATTTGGTAAACCTTTTCTCACCGGGGTCGCATAGATTTACGTCTCTCAATTCATCGACTCAGTGTCGACGTACAAATCTTGTAAATATTAATGACTGCAAAATATCTACCGTAAACAAGTTTACAGTGATTGACAGATTAAGTGCATATCCTATCACTGTCAATCTCAAGGATGTCTGAAAAAAGGTTGAACGAAGCTAGATTTCCTGGTGGCAGTTGATATTTTCGGTGAAGTACCATAGTTTCTGAACAAAGACGATAAATTTGTTTTTTTCAACGATTTTTTTTCCTGTATGTGACATTTGTTGAGGATCGGATGGCACAGATGACGATGGGATGGTACAGTTGACGATGGGATGGTACAGTTGACGATGGGATGGCACAGTTGACGATGGGATGGTACAGTTGACGATGGGATGGCACAGTTGACGATGGGATGGCACAGTTGACGATGGGATGGTACAGTTGACGATGGGATGGTACAGTTGACGATGGGATGGCTCAGTTGACGATGGGTTGGTACAGTAGAACCGGGTGATTTCAGAGTAATACATTGCAAAAAATAAATATTTATCAAAAAGTTCATTGTTTATGTCTCAAAACATTTTGAAATATATCTCGACTACAGCTTAGAAAATAAATGAGAAGACTTGATATCATACGATTTAAAAGCATATCAGTATACATATTTCTCGGAGCCGTTTGAAATTGGCGACAATGTATCTGCGATGATTTGCAAGATCAATTCAAAAGCGTCGTAAAACATTGAAATCCCTTGCCGTGAGAATTATAATCCCTCTGAATTTCGCCAAACAAAATTTACTTATTTTGTTTAGTAGCCTCGGGGCGATTAATCTAACCTCTGTAACAACTGTAACTGTAAATGAAGAAGTCGATGTATACATAAATTCCCTGGTCGATTTTTATGTGGTTTTTTGGAACTGGTGTCGAGGGGGCCATCACGGCCTGACAGGTGAACTACGATGACACTGTAACCTACTATACGGTGGATATAAAAAGAGTGCACTGCACTGTACAGCGCCGCGTTTGCGAAAAAAAGTGAAAGCCGGGTACACGCAGGCGCAGAGCATAGCGAAACAAGAAAACAGTAATTTCAATGCATTTGCAGAACTGAAAACAGAAGCGAGCGATCTAAATGCTGCGCTCTATAAAGTGTCTCCGGTCAGGCAACGTCAGGTAGGATTTGACCCAGTCAGCAGACGAGCGAATTGAAATTGCGACGATAAAAGGGAAACGGTCGTATTACAAGAAGACATCGTCTAGACCAGGAAGAAATCTTCATAAATTTTACTTAATATGACATCACAGCAACATAAATGTATTACCTGTAGTTTTCAGCTGTATACATACATCATCAATCGTGGTGATCATATGTATACGAGAACCGCAGAGAGAGAGAGAGAGAGAGAGAGAGAGAGAGAGAGAGAGAGAGAGAGAGACAGACAGACAGACAGACAGACAGGCAGACAGACAGACAGACAGGGAAGGGGAGAGACTTCTTGCAGAAAGAGAGCAATAATCAGTTGAGTCACTGACATAGTTGACGATTGACGATAGTAAACATTTACGTATTTGGGGATAAATAAAGCATTGAAATGCTGATCTCACCACAATCAAGACCGGGGCATAATGGAATTACTGATAGTGGCGTTGATCAGCATTCCGCTGGACTGATCACTGAAGATGAGGTAGGGAAGTGATTTCTAAAGCAGAGTGAAAAAAGACAGTCAGGTCACGTTATCTGACATTCCATCGAGATTGGCTCGTAAAATTCTTAGGATCAGGCTCTATTTTATATTTTATATGCCTTTATCTTTTCCACAGGGTACGATGTCATCTTTAACGTGGCGTGTACAAGAATTGCATCGTGACGCAGCCAAGGCTAGAAAATCAGTTCAGATCCTTGGGATTGTAGATGCCAAGGTGGATTTAGACATTTTTGGCGGGTGAGAACTATTTTGAAGCTTGAGCAAAGTAAAGTTGTTTGCTCGTTGTTTTTTTAAGTGCCTGACGTCACTCTGGTGTAGTGCGGACACACCCCGGTCACTTTAAGGGGCAGTGAAAGTCCCCCACCTCTTTCCGCTCATTGAAACCTCTTGAAATAGAGAATCTGAGGCGGTTACGGTTCAACGGAAACATTTACCGGGTACCCTAGTACTCGACGAATGGGTTGGTTCATTTTCTTTCGAAATCCCAGTCGTAGGTTAAAATTATGGAGCAATTGTCACTCGATTGGCGTCATGTCAGTGACACCATGGCGCTTTTTTATAAAAGACCTGTGAACGACACAAGAGACAAACGTTATTTGGTCACGATACATATACCCGATGGCGTGGCAGTTTTTTCGGGGCACTGATTAAGTCACAACATTGTGTTACTTAGCAAAGAACAAAAAAGGGTACCTGGAATAAAAAGACACAAACTACAACCTTAGCAAAGAAGAAAAAGGGTCCTTGGATTAAAAATAGACAGAAACTACAACTAAAGGTTGCAGATGAATGACAATTCGTTGACCTCTACTTGATGTACACACACCGGATCACGTTTTCGTCAGCTCTATTCCGTGGTTTAGTCTGATTTCTTTCTGATGCTAGTGAATTTATTAGGGTTCAAAAGTTAATCCCATGCCGGAGACAAGAGGCTCTTAAAAAGTGAAAACAAATCAGTCAAATAGCATTCCTACTAGGATTGCCTTTTCAAATCAGGAATTGCTGTTTTTAGTTTTATAGCTTAGGCAACTACTTGATATGATAAATAGTGGTAAACCCTGTGAAAAGTACACAATTACATTGTCTCAAGGTGACTTCGAAGGGCGTAAACTTTTTCATGAAAATACTGTGGATTATATTGTCATTAGGTAGTCTTAGTTGCGAGTTTCAGTTCTGACCGAAATATCACTTTCACTGACACTGGCTCTGTTAGTTCTGCTTGTAAAACTGATAATAATCTTCACCTTTGCGAAAAGATTATTGTGAAGGGTAGTAAAGAGACAATAGTCAACTTGTGATGATATTTTCATCGTTTTTGTTCCAGTAAAAAGAACAAAAACATTTTCCTAATGTTCTCCCTAAAGTATGTTAACGTACAACGTTTTAGCCTTAATACCCCCCAAATACAAAACGAAAAACAAAAACAAATACAAAAAACAAAACAATAGTCGGTGTCCATTGAGCAGGCTGTTATTATTGACAAATAAATTCGAGTCCGGGATTAAATTCAATTATAAACACTGACAAAGGACATAACAGATATACAAGCATTTCAAGCATTTCAATATGATCAATCTGGATTTAACAAAAAGACAAGGACAATACATAAACAATTAGAATTACTGTAGAGCAAATGAAGCAGTGACGTACGCTGGTTTTCCGATTCGGGTCTTCACAACCTTTGTTTATTTTTAATGATATCATTTGTCTCTGTCTATCTATCTATTGATCTACCTATCCCCTCTCTCTTTCTCTCTCTCCCCTCCCCCCTCTCTCTCTCTCTCTCCAACTTTACGCCTTTCCTTTCCTCGGGGTAATTTTACGCTCTGTAGACACCTGAAGTATATGTAAAAACCTGTTGAACAAATGTTCTGAGATGGTCTCCAAATGATGACATGAAAAAAATTTTACTTGTAAAATTTTCTTATAACCAATCACCATATATATATATATATATATATATATATATATATATATATATATATATATATATATATATATATATATATGTGTGTGTGTGTGTGTGTGTGTGTGTGTGTGTGTGACTGTCGTGTTATGTGGCATAGGCTTAATATAGAACATCATGGGGAGCGTCTCAGAGACATACACATTGCAGACGATAGAAAGGATTTTGCGGCGGGAAGACAGACAAGAGACGTACTGTGCTGCAAGAAATTTTATTTTTTAGCAAAATAGACCAATCGTTGATTCTATATCGTATGCATATTTAAGAGTGTCGTTTTTTCATCTGAAAAAAGGACAGAAATCCCATTCATTGAAGATTATCTGTGATCGTCGGATTGGTGTATTCGTAAAATGAATCTTTAGAACACCAGAATCGTTGGACAGCGATATTTCAACTAACAAGAAGCGACTTTTGAATTATGCTATTGTCGAGATTTCAGATTGTCAATTAACAAGTATAACAAATCTGCAATTTTATGAATTTTCATGTGTTCGTTTTTGCGTCTTTTTACAAATCAGCAGAGAGTTTTAAAAACATAGATATCGTTAACAGGTAATACTTGATTGTCAATACAGTATCTTGAAACAATAATATATATTGTTGGATGAAATATGTACTGATTTGGACTCTGACCCCACAATATGCCAAATAACATATTCATTCATTCTTCATAAAGGAAAATGTTTCAGGTGAAAAGGTATAAAATGAAAACTACACATTTCTGAAGTTACATGAAGTAATATTTCGCTAACTGTTACAAGGCATTTTCTGCGATTTCAGCATCGTCTTTAGAATTACAACTTTGATACAGAAATACATACTTCAAATAATTTGCTTAGATTTTAGCTACAATCATTTTGCAGATCGGTTTGCTAAAACCTTTACAAATTCTTCGATTACTAACTATCTGTAAAAATGTAAATTACAAATATATTTGACAAGCAGGTAAAGTGTACATTGCAATTAATTCAACATTATTCATTTTTGTCAATTGCTGTGGCGGTAAAACTCTCGACCTGCTACTTCACCCAGGTGAACTATGTCATGATCCCCTGACCTTTGAACCGCACACCAGAGGTCGCCATTTTGTTTATGCTTATAATTCAGCTGCGAATAGGTAGAATCCCTTGAAACCAATCAATTCCATCTAAAAGTCTAAATATAAATAGAATATTAAATAAAATTTCGTAAATTAACTTTCCCCAACTGTAATATACTGCAACTAGTTAGAAATCCCTTCAATAAATCAATTCCACCTAAATTTCTCAATATAAATATTAATATTTGGAATAAAAATTGACTTTGTAAGCCATCCTTCCCAATTACAAAGTTCTCGAAATTAGAATATTCTCTGAATGATTCCAATCATATTTTCCGTTGGCAATGATACAGATCACTTGATTTGATTTGAAAGCTTCCACGTAAAGAAATTGATTATATTATAATATTATTATATTGTAAGATTACAACCACGGTATTAAGAAATTCTTGATTAATCCATCATCAATATCAAAGATAATTTTTTCGCACGTCTTTTTTCCAGACGTTATTCTGTCACAAATATTCGCCTGCTGGAAAGTGTTTACAGCCAAATTTAACATTCACAAGGACTCGGCAATTATTTTTATATAATTAGAATGCTGATGAGACAATCATTTTTTATTACACGCAGCTGAACACAATAATACCGTTTATGGTATTGTAAAAGAATGTCCATTTGAAAAGAATTTCTGCCAAAAGAAAGGATAAACGACCTCTCTGGCATTTGATCACAACAACAATCAAACAGATGTGCAGTAAATTAATGATATGTGCCATTATCCAGAGTTTTATAAAGTACCCTTTCAAATGTACTAAAACAATACCTTGAAGTGTCGAAATGTCCTTCACAATGTTACTTAAATGGTCGTCACTTCTTTCTTAAGTTTTCTCTAGCGTCAATGAGATGAAGTCGCCATTATAAAATTACTATTTACCTTCTCAAGAGCAATTTTAATTATGCACCAATGTCGTACAAAACTTTGCATTACCTTCCGCTTAGGGTTGGACTGGTCTTTTATTTCTATGGTATTCATTGTTAACCACCATTTTAAATTCTGGTAATAAACTGAGGTGGATTGCAAATAGCATGAGTTGGGTTCACGACCAGTGGAGTACATTAGCATGTATGTACGTCTTAATGATGGAAAATTGTTAAAACATAATGTCACAACACAGCAACTTTGTCCCTATAAGGTTGGAAATTAGCAATATCCTGTAGCCATCGGTGTTTTGCCAATATTTGAACTCTTTTACGCATGAACACATCAGTGTTTAATTTGTATATGGAACAAAGGATCTGTCGTCATGGCGATGGAACTCTGAATTTATTTAGCAGATGACGGTTTGATAAATGACTGCACTGGTTTACGATGGTGGTAACACGTGATACCTACGACTGACAATGGTTGCTTAGCGACAGACAATGACACTGATGAAGGGTCATGACCTTCACTACATTAAGGTGATTCTATGAACATCCCAAATCAATGTTAAAATATTTACACTCTGTCCTATAATGTACGACTATCACCAACGATGAAGAACAATGGCAAGGAATACAAACACAAGATCTTCCATCTGGCCATACGAAGCAGGAACCAGTCCTGTTGCTATAGGCAACTAGTTTGCCTAGTAGCGCCATCGAGCTACATCTTAAAGTGACATTTTCATACAAATTGGTCACGCTCATATTTCAAACAAGAATAAAAACATCAACTGGTGATTAACAACTTAATGCGCTTTTGCAATTAATATCGAATCGCTTGTTGTTGTATTTCGGAATTGTGACTGACACAACCCCATATTTTTTAGGCCTGTGCGCAAAATTTGAAGCATGTTTGCTATGTTTTTTGCCTAAAATTTAGGCTTTCCACTCAAGGATGTTGCGTTTTCATTCTAAACTCGAATGCAGTCACAGCGGCACAGTCATGCATTGTAACCGCAAAATTTCTTGTTATTCACAAAAATGGCCATCGAAATGACATTCCCTTTTCTACTTTGTATGATAACTTTATTGGACTGCAAATTATCTTTCACAGACCAAACACGCAGCCTAATCTACAAGGAAAACTTAGATTAAATGTTTCTGCAAGTTACTGAAAAATAATTCACGAGATTCGCGGTTAGGCCATTTAGAGAAAATTCTTTGTTTGCCGTCCTTAGATTTTTGAAAAACCTACCAGCCAGGAAAAAAAACAAAGACAAAAAACAAAAAGGCGAAAAACACAAATGCATTAACATATGCTCAATTTTTATTTGGTTTCCCTTAGAAAAATAATATTTTTATGTGTAATAGTGGTAACATTGTGTTTGTTTTCTTAATTTTCTCTGAAAACCTACCAGCGCGCGGACGGCAAACAAAGAATCTTCTTTAAAGCGCCTTAATGGAACTCTTTCTTTCTTCTTCACGGTCGCCATTATAAAAGCATACAAACCTAAAATAATCAATTTCCAACGAAAAATAAATGTTGTGAAAGGGTATCAACAACAGATAGATGCATAACTCAATGGTAATAATTCGTATCAAATTGAATAAAAAACAAACCAACGTTAACAAAAGTTTTGAAATCAATAAACCGAATCAAAAATTACAAAGTGTATATAATTTGATTAAAACACCCAATCACCACGTATAGTGACCTAAAATAAAGTTTGAAAGTGATATGGGACTAAATCGGTGATAGTAATCAACTATTGTGAGAAATATAGGGTTCGTTTTCTCGTACATTATTTCTATTCTATTGTATTACAACGCATAAGAGATAATGTTTTGACGAAGGATGGTTGACCTTTAACCCCTACTGAAGAATACTTCCGTTTACCATACTGGTTACAGTAATTGCATAGAAATGGTGTAGCATGGTGTCCCAAAGTCACGTGAACCTCCATAGCTTTCGTGAAACAACGGTTGTATAATCAGCAAAGGTTCGGTCTTTCGTAAATATCAGAAACGGTATAAACATAAAATGGCATGGCTATGTTTTCAGTCTAAATACTTCATATCAGTCGGTGGGTAATAAATTCATATCTCAAGTGAGTATGCCCAGAGACATTAACAAATTAATTTAATGGTTTGTTAATATGGAATACACGTTACGCTATGTTGGTTGTATATCTTGTATAAATGAAGCCGACTGGTCGGTCTGGGTTAAACCTACTGCTTTATTACATGGTTCAAAGGTTAAAATTCCTCGACAGTGACTATTCCGTAATGTGAACAAACACACGTTGTGACGTTGTATTAGTGCAATTTTCTAGACCAAGCGATGGTATAAGCACCATTCTTGAGGGATAACTTAATTTATAGTCTTCAAAGGAAATGCATTCAATACCTTTCGTTTATTTGCTGGGTCGTTACAAGCTGGCATTGCCGCGACCCCAAGGGATATACCGCAGAGCTTTTAATTTCAACATGCGTAGAGTACAAGCCTAAAGAGTATGGTCTTAACCCTCGTAAACTAGCTATTCTTACTTGTCAAATAAGATTTGCTGGCCGACTCTGCAAAATGATTTGAAAAGTTAACGTTATTGCGCCACAATTTCTGAAGAAAAAATTCTGAAAATATATTAAGCCAGTATTCCTCAGAAAACATTGAACAATTCGCTCTAAAGAGCAAGAATAAACAATCTGGGGTTACCGTGCAGTTCGAAATAAATGACTTACAAATTACCGATATTTGAAATTAGAAATGGCCGCAACACCTATGGGGAAAATAACATTTTCGATTGTCACAAAACAAAACTGTACCCACTCCACATTCTTTAGAGTGAGAACAGACGAGCAGATAAGGAAAGTATTGTAGAAATCTTGAGAGTCCGAGTATTTGTCGGCGAACCACATAATCTAACTGAAGAAGCACTGTTCATCAAATAAAATTGTACGATACAATAAAGGCACAAACTGGTTAAGTCAGAGAACTACAGTAAAACTTTAGAAAACCTCCAGTAGCGAACTAGACCTTTCAAATGCGCTTATTTAACACAACAATTGATTCATAATACATATTGTGATCAAGGTTATTCGATCTTTAGGGAGAATGACCCTTGACCTCCCTTTAGGGAACTTCCCAGGACTGTAATAAAAAGGTTATCGCCACTTCTCGCGACGTCTAGTGCCAACAATTTATGTGTGTTGCTGAGGCTGCGGGACAAAAGAATACCTTAAACCACACACACAAAGATGACCCGTCCCCGGGTCACCGATCGACAAAAATGAGCCCTTTGTGATACTTAATTCTTCACATTCTTTAAAGCAGTGCTGAAATGAACTCTTGAAACCTGCTTGTAATTCCGAAAGCAGAAAAAAGAGAGAAGAAGAATTTTTCTTTGAGAAGATCGCAAAAGAAATAAATCGCACAAGGTACCTATTATTTTGGAGGGAAAGCCAGTCGGCGAAAGGCTGTGACATGTCGTCTGGTGAGAATAACAAACGATAAATGTGCGATCTTTGAACCGTACAGACACCTTTGATTATTGAGTTGTGAAATTCACACCAAGCTTCTTCCAACCAATTTTCTGGCCGTCATTTCCCGCTTAAAAACTTCAATGCAATGTCTTTGTTGAATTTCGAAATTTTAATGACATCATTACATACTCAGGTTGGCCTGTCCCATATTTAATTTTTCTACAAGGTGTGTGACCTCATTTTGTGACCTCTCTGTCAATATTATGGCATGGCATTCTCTCTTTCAAGATAGATAGCTTGATGCCAAAACCGAAATCTGCATTCAAATGAGCTTTCAAATAAAAGGGAGGGCGTGCTGATTAATGCTTATGACCTTCGCCAGCGCCAGGCGTTTGTTCAGTACTATGTATATGGTATTGCTCATTGTTTAGAATGTCGTTCAGCTAAGTAGGATTGCTATGCCCTTTGTCAATAAATCAAATTGTATATAGCGCTCGGTCAGTGAAACCGCTTGTTTGTTCAGAAACCACCTGAATTAAACCTTACAAGTAACACGTAGGTTTGCCAAAATATTCTGAGTTTCACACTACATTAAATATATTAAATAGCTATTACCAGCTCAATTGACTTCGTTTTGCACTTCAACTCTCCCAATTCCTACAGTAAAGTAGCGGATATGTCTGATGGGCTTGTCATGAAACCCCGGGTATGGTAAAAATATTACGTTACGAAACACATCACTGACTGTGTTGCCATGTCTTTGATGAGATATCTTTCTTGTGAGAGAACTAGATCATTTTGCCTGACATGTATGATTACACATTTACTGATAGATCTCCAGGGCTAGAGCTCAAACAATCCTTAACAAAGAATTGTAGGCATTGCTACCCTTCGATAGCAACACTTCTCCATTCCATTTTGGACACCTTTAAAATCCAAACCAACACCCGTGAGGCAGGCTTCGATGAGTCTGTACAAGATGGCTACGGTAACCCTTCAATGTCATTGATTTGCTTACAGAATGAAAGGGAATATTTTAGCTCGTGATTCAAACACGATTGTCATTATTGTGAAGTGTAAAAAAGGCCATGATAGAAAGAATGTATTCAATATTATTCAAAACCGTAACTTAGAACTGCACAAATAAAACTTCGCCGAACGCCCTCCATAGGCGTAATTACATGCAGATCTCTTTCTAAAAATAGTATTCAGAATTTGACAAAGATGTCAGTGTTTACGTTCACTAATTTGTAGATCAACACACCTTGGGCAGCTTCAAAAATGGACAGTGTTTGCTTTTTGAAAAGAAAGTGGTTTAGTCCATTTCAAAAGACCTGCCTCTCTAAATCTACCTGTAATATAGCCAAGGTTGGCCTTTGGAAATCTTACGGCAGTCACTGTTGTACTTGCCTGTGGAGATTTTGCTTCCTCTTGGGCAGTTTATGATTTGCAAATTGTAAAAACGTGTTTTGAGGACATAGCGTCGCTATATAATTGCCTGTCACTATGAAACTACACAAATTATACCCAGGTAGCATGCGCTTGTACATGTTAATTGCAGAAGGTGGTTGCATGGGACCCGTCCAACAAGTTAAGCTAAGAGTGCTCACGGCCAGGTATGCAGTGAATGACAATGCGTCTCACAAGGCCAATCCGTCACCAAGGTCAAATATCGACAGTAAAAAGAAGACAAAAAGGCGATAAGATAAGTCAGTACAAGAAAAAATTATCCAAACTTCTGCACATCCGTTCATTGCGCGTTATCTCACTTGAGTTTGTTCAAATTCATGTTTGAGTCAAACGTTTCAGGTGAGAAATATAATATCAAAGGAAAATAGTGTCTTATATGTAACACAAAGAACGTTTACCAACTTATATTCGGGTTTGGAAATTTTGCCCAGATATATTAGACGGAACAGGCATCCAATCATGTTTTGCTTGACATTCACTCGTCTATTATTTGAGACGGAAAATCGAAAAAGGGGAAAATGCTGCACTGTTGAGTTTAAGAGGCCACACACCCTGACCTGAATCAAGATTTTGTTTGTTTGTTTGTTTAGTCAACTGCGATGGGCCCTCCCAAAGTACATACCCCTGATTTGTCACCGCCGAGAAACCCTCTCAGCGTAGTATACAATTCTATTCAAGCTTTACCTCAACGATCGTGAGAAAATAGATATTGAACGTATAACACGCCAGAGAGGTTTACGAACAATGCAATGTTCAAACCGAAGAAAAAAATCTCCTCTACAACACACAATTCCACGTCATCGGAGTTGTATTTTTTCACAGACAGGGGTGAAGATTTAGTGAACATAACAGATGAAAGGGCAGTGATGGACACGCACAAGGCTTCGCATTACTTGCCGGTGACCAAGGGTAACTATTGTCGTCATGGCTGGATTTCAGCTGATAGTGCATAGCTAATGCCTCAAGAAACGCTCTCTTAGGTTGAATCAAGATATTAGTGATAATTATTCAAAATTCGCACCCTTTTTAATTACAAAAAAATCAAAAATTACCACTCATCCAACTCTAAATCAAGAACCCCTAAGATGTTTTATACCATGTCATGACGTTGATGGCATTTGGCTATTGCGGCTATTGCTGAAAGCACGTCCCCTGGGCGGAGACCGAACATATGTGGCTATGGCTAAGTCATGGCATGGAAATCAACAAAAACAAAAAATCCCTATCAGTGTAAACCCTACTGTTGATTATCACCAAGTTCTTGCGACAATATATGGCATAACTTTCGTGTGAGCTACCGTCAGCCCGATAGAAAACCAAACAATGTCTCACCATAAGCATGTCTGATTTGTGGATTAATATATAGAAACCGCATTTGTGAGGTTAATATTTGGAATACCTGTCTATGTAATCTATGTAATCTGTCTAATGGCATGTGTACTTCTCAAGTTGGTAATTTATTTAAACGCTGGGTAATATATATATATATATATATATATATATATATATATATATATATATATATAT
>LD343371.1:88441-103121 GCA_001465055.1 Ptychodera flava
GAAATATTCAACCGGCTTGCTCTCCTCATTTATTGTATCTGGTATATTTCTTGGACCAGGGGGAGTATTTGGTGTAAACTGTCTTGGGTTGAAACCTGCTGTATCTCTATTCCAACCTACAGGGGGAGAAAGGGCTCTCTGTTGAGCTCCAGTACGTCCCCTGCCTCTCCCGCGTCCCCTGCCACGCCCCCTGCCACGCCCACGTCCCCTACCACGACCATCTCCTCGGCCGCACCCTCTGCCGATAGGTGCTGGGTCTACATTATCATCGTCTGAAACATCTGAAGCAGCTGAATCAACGTGGGCGAAATCGCCGTTTACAATAGACTGCTCACTGGAAAAATCACTATCATGGCCATAATCGTTACCTTGCTCACTTCCCTCGTCTGAACTCAACAATTCTTGCAGCACTTGTGAAGTTGTAACACGTCTACGCGGCATTTTCGAAGAGCTTTGTCCGATAAAGTAATTCACAGCGACGGTAACAATGGCGGCAATACGTCATCACAACGTTTGGATGCCACAAACGTGTAGTAACAAGCTATTTGATTGGCTGTTAAATGGTTAGGCGCCACGGCCGGTATACCGGCCTTCAGGATATAAAGTCAAACTCAAATAGGCCGGTATACCGGCCTTTAGGGTTCAAAGGGTTAAAATCAGGGGTCACAGTTCAGAATCTTGTACTAGAAGTACAAATTTGACTGATATTTCCTGATACTTGAAATTAACCCTCTGAGCGCCAAAGTCAATTTTTGTCACCTCTATAAAATATACTCCAGTAAATTTTTTTCAGATTTTTTGCCAAAATTTTGATAGAAGACTGTAGCTAACAAAACATGATGTCGATTTGGTCCAAAATTATCAAAACAATTACAGAAAATTTCATAATAATTGGTAAAATGTTGCACAAAACTTTTGGTGGGAAAAATTACAGCACTCAAAGGGTTAAAAATGGACGCTGTTCATTTGTTTACATTATGAAACAAAATAAGACATTTAGTTATCATACAAGTAAGACTATTAACACTTTAAATATTAACACAACCTGTCAGTGAACAATAAAAATTGAGAATGTGAATATCTTTCCCTGAGGCGTATAAGACCTTATGGAGTGGGGGGATTGAGACCATAAATGTGTATATTGCCCTGACTATCGTAGCTGTGTGTCCATTCTTTCAGATTACTGTCAATTGGAGGTGGAGCCGATGAAGTCATGCTGTCAATCATCGCCAAGTACATGGGGACCCTACCAATGCCACCCAAATTGAAAAAGTGACCTGCAACCTTGTGATATTGACCCCATCCTGACCTTTGACCATTCTTACAACATGTTTCATAAAATAGCAACTGATCTATCCCAACGGAACCTTACAATGAACGTCAGTATTATCATCCAGAAAACCATTCAACAATGTAAGGGCAACGCTGTTGGATATTGCCCTTACAATAATAACCTTATCGACCTGTTGGACAATACTATCTGATATTTACCCCTGTTGTAAGGTTTACTCCCAATGAACACTTTGACAATTCTTTTCAGGGGTACATAAGAAAATACTGTACTACTGACTATGGGACATAATTGAATTTACACGCTCATTTACTGGTAAAAGAATACACAGTTATGCTAATAGTAGATTCTTCTGTATACTGGTATAGCTTGTAAGGAGAATTTATCTTTAACACAGCATTACACTGAATGCATATATGATTTCTGTATTTTCAAATTCTCTCAACTCCAAATTCATCTATAATATCCACCCTGATGTCATACACAAAACTGCAACTGCAGATATTATACCTGTTTTCAATCGTTGCAGTTTAGTGTATGAAATTAGGGTGGTTTTTCCAACCACTTCACTACCAAATTTTGATACCAAGCTGTGTCTATGGTAACTTCATTGTACCTGTGTACTGGTTGGTAATATCTTGGAAAGATTAAAGTGTATGTTCATCTGTATTTCTCAATTGACAAATTTTCGGATCGAATCTCAGGTGATATTCTCACAAACTTTTATTTCTCATTTCTTCTTGAGAGGGCAAAATCTGATGTGAGAGTTACCTACCTTTTCACCACTGTGCTTTTTGAGTTCCCAATTGTTTCCAATAGAGTTGGTGGATCCAAATAAAAGTGATAATTAAGAATTGTTATAGTCTTGGTTACCCAGACTGCTCTGCGGGGCTTTCGTCCGGCCAAGCACAGACGAGAATCTTCAGTGAGCTCACTGGTTTATCTGATGATGCTTAAATGTAACATATTAGTATTCATTCATGCAGTGTGTAAGTATTTTCTAATTTTGAAATCTGCAGGTGATGACACACTATCAATAAACTATACTGATGTACAGTGGGGGTACATTATGTAAACATTGCTCAGATATTGTGCACAAGATTTGGAAAATGAAATTATTAATTTCCCTTTTAAAAGGGATTTAATTTAATCACAGGATTCACATCACCCATTACAGATCTGTTATCTGCTCATATACATGACGCTGTTAAATATTTAGAGACGAAATCACTGTACAAAAATATTCACTTAATTTATGTTTATCTGCAGTCACAAGTGAACACCTACGAAGACCGCTGCAGATTCACACGGGGAAGTTCTTACCCGTCGAAATTTACTGTAACTTTTTTAGAAAGAAGATTACTGTGAAATAAAGAATATTTTAATATTGTACTGACCAATCACAGCAGGGTATATACGATTGAATTATAATGTGAACTTTATATCTTCTATTATGCCTTTACAATGCAAATGTGACTTATTTTTATGGTTACATATTAGCTGGTAATAATTAATAGCTTTGTTTCCGAGACCACAATTGTACATTGTATTATAGCTTTGTGAATACCAGTGAATTTTTTGACGTCATACCCCCAGATTGTTACAATGTATCTGATTATCCTGCATTGTAACCCAGATGTTTTCTACGTCTACAAATTCACTGGTATTGCCAAAACTATAAAATAATAGCAATAATGTACCCCTCCTTGCCCATAATGGACTCAAGCAAATGTTGCACTCTATAATGGCTCCGTACATTAACCCTTTGAACCCGGCTCGGACAAAAATGTCCGATGACGTCATAGAGTACCAGGGGGTCAGGGTGCAAAGGGTTAATTATGTCATGCAAAGTTTTCCTTTGTTTTTCATGGGCCAGGAGGGTACAGTATTGCTTAAATATTTCTTGCTCACTGCGTAATGAATTTGAAATCAGGGAACTGACACAAGTTGTCTGAGTTATATGCTCCTTTCCTTTGTGTGACATGCACTCATTTGGAGGGGGTTGGGGGTGGAATTAATATTTCACGGCATGTATATAATTAATGAAATTAGTTTGACAGATTTTTTTAGAATGTGGATAACCCTTGTAGTGGAATACAGATTGATTTTCAATGTGTAAATGTGTTTAGATTTCACAAAATGTTGTTTGTTTTATTTGTTTTTGGTATATTTACCAGCATAATCCTTTGTATGGTTCCAGCAAATAAAAGAAATGTTCACATGACTTACAGACAATGAGGAAATAATTTCTTCCACAAATTCATTTCTCATAGCTTGTTGTGTCAGTGCAAGGTCATAACTGACATTTTGATAAAAGTCACTTTTTCTGAAAACCATCTGAAATGATTTGCTACATTGAGAAGTTCAATAAAGTAAATTCTTTGGGCTGAACTATCATTCAATATTTATAAGAACATGTTTTGCATTCAGATTTGTGGATTCCAGTACACTGAAACTTGTCTACACTGGAAACCTGTCTAAACTGAACCCTTTTCCAAGTCCCACTCCAATAGAACCCTATGTTAAAAGGACCTCTATAAACCAAACCGCTCTCCAAACTGAACAATTTTCTCAGTTCCCTGAAGGGTTCAGTTTAGACAGGTTTTACTGTAGTACCAAATTGACGTTTTAGGCGCATCTGTTAAATTCTGAAATTTGCAGTTACAACCTTACTGCACTGACACACAACGAAATATTTGACTTCAGCGCAGTGTAGCTTTACCTCATCTTTTTTTAGGGCATGCGTCAAAAAGGTGCTTAATGTAGAACACACCCAGGGGACAGAAATTCTGACTCTCAAACTTTTACAATTGTTTTCTGATCTACCACTTATGGGGATCATTTTAAAGCTCTTGGTGTAAGAAAAGTTTTAGTCTTAGTTTTTCGAAAATCGAAAATTTTATTTTTCCCCATAGAATTAACACAGGGATGGAGGCCATTTTGAATCTCAAATATCGGGAAATCCTGGAGAATTTGTCTCTCTAGTTCAAAAGTTTGCACAGTGACCCCAATTGTATTTTTGATTTGGTAAGAGAATGGTCGAAAGCTTCACTGAGGAAAGTTTGAGCAAAAATTTGTTTAAGTCTTTCACTTTTGAGGCGCACACTACCGTAATTCATCAAAATACTAAGTGTAACAAACTCAAATGATCAAAATGAATAGTAAAGCTACCAAATCCAAGATGCAGAAAACTGGTAGTGACACTATATGGATGGACTCTCTTGAATCACAAATAAAACGTTGTTGATGCAAGGTGTCTAGATTGGTGAGCGTACACAACTATCATGCTAAACCAATCAAGATTGATCCAAAAAGTCAAAATCATGATGGTAATCCAGATTACTGGCTGACACTTCGAACAGTGGTCCAGTAATTCTTCAAAATATTAAGTGTAACTTACTCAAATGATCAAAATGAATAGTAAAGCTACCAAATCCAAGATGCAGAGAACTGGTAGTGACAATATATGGATGAACTCTCTTGAATCACAAATAAAACGTTGTGGATGCAAGGTGTCTAGATTGGTGAGCGTACACTGCTATTATGCTAAACCAATCAAGATTGACCTAAAGTGTCAAAGTCATGGTAATCCAGTAAAGTGTACTGGACCACTGTTCGAAGTGTCAGCCAGTAATTATGATGTGTATCATTTTGCGTGACAGAAGTGTCATACTTAGCGTGACAGTACTTTTGCAGCATTTCTGAAATCACAAGTGACATTTTACCCTCAGGTTAGACAAATGACAACCATCTGATGGAAAGGTTTACTTCCATAGCCAGACTCAGCAGATAAAGGCTCAGTGTTTGTCATGTGGAGTGTGCACATACATGCATCTACACGAGAGTGAAAGGTCGAAAAAGGTTGAGTTTTCTTAGTTAGAATGTGTCTCAGGGACAAGTATCAAGATTCAAATGTACAGATATACTTTGAAAGTTGTGCAGTCAGTAAAGATTTCAATACCTTGTTTTCTTGTGCAATCAAAAATTAAATTTTTATGAGTGAATTTAATTAGACATGAAAAAAATTTATCTAATCATCATCCTTCAAGGGAAATGAATAATTTATGAGGTCTAGCAATAAATTATCTTGATCTACATGTACTAATTAGTGGTGGTAGCAGGTGTCTGAAATGGGTAAGGTTACCCTGCTAGCATGCTGCTCCTATCAAGATTGACCCCGGGGCCAAAGTGACAAATTTCATGTAATCTAGCAAAACCACTCAATTACTATTGTGAGTCAAAAGTCAGGTAAGCTGCCACTCATCATATGCATTTGAGAAACATATGTCATATTTCCATTCAAATCTCAATCTCTATCATAGAACTTTTTAATTATTTCACTGATCTACTTTCTGAGATTCCTTGCCCCGCCACATTTTGGTTAACATAGAGAATGGTCGCCATTTTGAATTTCAGATATTGGTAAATATTACGTTATTTGCTTCCCTTTTACCAAAATTTACATACTCTAATTTTTTATCCTTTACTGTAAAGGGAAAAAGTTAGCTTGAGAAAGGTTTAGCAAAGGTTTAAGAATTCATATAAAACGTCCGTAGAGGTGTGGGTAAATGCATTTGCTGATATAAATGTGTGCACTCACTGACAGGAACAGAGGCATTGATCTGAAGTAAAATATTGCAGCACTGTTAAAATAAGATTATACATGACAAGTCTCAGTCAGAGATATGAAAAATACCCTTTAATAGATTTATCGTATTCAAAATGCAAAAGCCTCTTCTTATGTAGCTGGGATTACGCATACAAACTGTCCCTTTTGTAGGGATCTGTATTTCATAGTCATGACATCACAGACCAAAATAAAATAATGGTTATTGCTATGGAATTAAGAGACTCATTGGAAAGCGATAAAGTAAGTGGCCATTTATTAACAACGGCTGATGTCAGCTTTATTATTGATGACTCTATTGGTTTTGATCCCAGAAATATTAGGAGAAACTAGCATGACTTGTGAAGAATGGATACGATGGACAGATACCTCTGATCCCCCTCGTCTGTTCCTCAGAGTTGCGAATACCAATTCAGAGCTCTGACAGGATAGAGAAGGGAATCTTTCAGTCTTTTGCTGCAATCTCTTGATTTGAAGTTTCAAGGAAATGAGCAAAAATAAATTGACAAAGTCGTGAATCGTGAAATTAATACCATCAGAGTCATCATAACTACTGACTCAAACATTGAATTTCATATCTTATTCACTAACAATTTCAACATAATCAAATATAGAGTTTATAACTATCACCCATACGTGAAATATCACACAATATAATGTAATAACTTCACAGTTGTCATATGTAAATGACACCAAAGAACCTTTTTAGACACACCGAAAGGGGACGTTGAAACTGCAGTATTACATAAAGAGTACAATGTCAATTGTAGGCTATTTTGCCACTTTTTCAAGAAGTTTATTGCCAACAGTGTTTGCAACAGAACAATTCATCGAAATTCGTACAATAACTCTGTTTAATAAAAGCCCTAATTATGATCACTTCTAAAATGGAAAAGATTCAAATTGATATGCAGAAACTTTTNATAGGGATGAGAGATGGATGCATATAGAAAGAATTCATTTTGCATGACAAAGACCGTGAACCCCAGGCAGGATTTCTTAAACGAGTTTGAGTATCTCTATAGAGGGTGGAGGGGTGTTTGGAAGCTCTATGTAGGCTTCTGACCAAAGAACTTTTGATGAAATATACTCTTAGACCCCTATTATTACCATGAAAGAATTATACCCATCATTTTACGGACAATGCAGAATTAGACGTAGACGTTACCGCAATGTCAGGAAACTTTTTAGAGATTTAGCATTGTATTTGATCCGTTGGTAAGATTTTCCTAGCCCAACCATACCTGAAGTCAGCTTCATAGTGAGACGTTCCTTGAAGCATATTAAGACCAACCTACAGGGGATTTACAGTTAGGGTTAAGGTAGGTTTAATTGACATCATGTATCCTACAGAAAGAGTACAAAGATGAAGATTTGAGCATAAGGAAGTCTTTCCCAATATGTCTAGGGTAAACCGGTGTAAATATACTTTTTATTTTTTTGTTATAGGCTTTTCTTCTTTGCATTGTTTATTTGATTGTAAATAATTAATTAGCAATGTCTCAGCAAAAGAGGAAATGGCTAATAAGCTTAAAATTGTTCGATAAGATAATAAAATTTAAAAGTCACAAGACGCCAAACATAAATGCTTATACGCACGCATCTATACATACATGCATGCATACATACACAGATACATACATACATACATGCACGCATACATGCATGCATTCATACATACATACATACATACGTACGTACGTACGTACATACATACATACATACATACATACATACATACATACATACACCGATGATACACAAATAAAGAAATATAAGCTTATTGATAGAAATAAATAAATAGATAAATAAAGTCCATTCTAAACGCATCACGTAACTGATTTTTTATGCTTGACGAGGAAACTCTTATGCTTTTATTGATATATCAGAGTTTTTGCTAGTTGAACCAACTTTCGATGCTGTGACAAAGTCCACATTTCTCTGAGCTATCAGTCGTAAGGCATTTGCCAGGTTCATTTCCAGGCGCTGGTCGCCCGTAGTACGATCTGGTGTAACACAGGAACTGGACGGAGCTTGTCGATTGACCCGTAAGCGATCCACAGTCCTCCACCATTTTACAAGGTGACCCTGCCGTTCCCGAAACGCTTCCAACACAGGGGGCTGATGATCGAGCGTTTGGCACTTACAGGTCTGTCTTATCGCGTCTCGGTACTGACGATTTCCAAGTCCGTATATGTATGGGTTGAGGGCGCTAGACAAGTACATGAAAATCACAGATGCCAGCACGCCCTCATGCGAGACAGGTTTTTGATAGATTTGCAGCATAGATGTTGCAACCATCGGCATCCAGCAGATATTATAAACGAGAAAGACAATAGAGAGTGTCCTTGTCAATTTCATTTCCTCTTTCTGCCTATTGGCTCTTCGTCTTTCGACCATCTGGGTGAAGGCCGACACCCAGGTGTTTGTTTTGCCTGACGAAGTAACCAATGCTGGTCGCCTTGTGGCCAACTGTTGCAGAGAAATTACTTCGGGTGGATCAGCATTCGAACTGTGTGGTTGATTTAATGTATTTTGCAAGTCACATGACGAGCAATGGGCTGCTTGAAAGTGATTGGCTCCGCTGAAACTCGGTTCAGGTGCGTGATCGGCCGGGTATTGTAAACGCTGAGAGTGAGTTTGTTCACCTTGCCTTGGTGCCCGCTTAAATAGAGTAGGTGTCCACTTGGCGAGGCTTTTTTGGTTCTCACTAAAGCTGGCTGTGAAATTCGCCCTTTGCAACTGGTCCTGCTCTGTCGTTGTTGCACTTGAACCTTTATTAACGCTGAAGTTGTCGATATTCCGTTTGCTCTTTCGAACTGTGAGGAAAATTCTCACGTAAGATATGAACATTACACAATTCGGCATTAAGATCGCTATCACCAACAAACAAACAGAAAACACAACGGAAGATGTCCTGAAGTTTGGCATGCAAGCTGCGTAGCTGGGCAGGAACTCAACCTCTGACCAAAGGCGCACCAGACAGGATGATGACATCACCGCTGATAAGATCCAAACAAAAGTAATTAAGATTTTAACATTGCGCAAGCTGAACACCTTGCTGTAGTTTGCAAACCGGCAAATGTAATAAAATCTGAGAGAGAGAGAGAGAGAGAGAGAGAGAGAGAGAGAGAGAGAGAGAGAAAGAGAGAGAGAGAGAGAGAGAGATTAATTGCTGCATTTTTTCGTGGGTTATGTTAGTTTCGTTGGGGCAAAATGTAATTTGTAAAAGTTCAAGATTAGAATAAATATCTAGTCCACGTTCATCTGAACATTAGCAGGCAAACCATGTAATTTCCTCATGAATGTATTCAGTATGCAAAGCGTGACAAATGCCCATGCTGATGTGCAGCGTTCCCGGAAGGTTGTATCTGATTGGTCGATTGTCATTGTAACGGTCAGATCAGCCAACCAATAGGATAACAGCTCCTAAGGCGCTGCACATTAGCCCAAATAAATACACCCAATCAGTCGAAACCTGTACCATACATGTATAAACATAACGCAGTAATATACACAAATAATTAAACAAAAACGACGGCAATGATGACAAATGCACACACTCATTTTGTACACAGTGACTTTTTTATGCCTTTCTGATGACACAGGGTCCATTGGGTTCACATTCATACGATATTGCCTTGTTCAACATGTAAATAAATTTTCGCCTGAATGAAAAACTCGCACGTCGATTATTAGTCCTGTTTTGTTGATCTATGGGAAAAAATAAAATACTCCTTTCACGGATAATGCGATCAGCGAACTTTGAAATGATATTGAAAGGCTGGTTTCTATGCCTAATGATGAATATTCATACACAAGATAAATCCTCAGTGAATATTGGGAACACTGCAAACAGATTTCACATTTCCCTTTAAAGTTAGCCAAAGCTGCAGCGACTGAACTTCGGGCCGATTGCAATGGGGTGTTTTGTTTGATATCCATGCAGCGATGGCTGAGATTTGCGTTTAATTCGGACATTGATATCATTCTGATAATGATAATGGGAATTTAATGGAAGTAGAATTAAGTTTCCTGGAGCAACACAAGACATTAAATACCGGTGACATATGTGATATGGGTAAAAAGACCGCGAGAGTAAGCAAGGTCTTACGAGATGTTATCAGAGAAAGTACAAAAAAAACAAACTTTTCCGACGAGTGTTTTCCAAATCAACGTTATAGCTCCCGGAAGGGCTTTTGAGTTCAAACTGAAAAAAAACAACTTTTGACAGTTATCTTCTGAATGACAAAGAGCCGCATAAGAGTATTACAGAATCAAAAAAATCTTCCAATGCGCGATTATAAGCGATCAAAAATCAATCAATCAATCAATCAGGCAATTAGGCAATTATCAATCAATCAATCAATCACTCAATCAACCGATTTTCGCGATGTCATGATGAGTTTCAAGTTGCTGCTACGTCCATCTGCGTTTGTATGGAGTACACTGTTGTACTATAAGAATTCTCCAGCTTAAGTATGAACGTTCACGATAGTTTGTGTCGATCTTGACGCGCAATCAACTCATTTGATTGGATAGGAACACACTTGGATTTTGTCTGATCTGTGAAGCTTGAGCGGTTCGTTACCTATGGTTACCCGGTGTGATGAAACCGAAGGCCGGGACTATGTTTTCGTAGCTCTGAGTAAATGAGTCCTCTACACGCGCGTATGGTTTTTTGTGTTAGAATTTTGCATTTGCCTTCATGTCGTCGGACACTCTGCTCTGTGGATTAAGCGACATTGATTTATATAGACGAGCTTGTTTAAAATTGTCAGCCTCACCAGCGACCCTTTTCCGAAACCGGTCGTAAGTTTTGTTCGGTCGCTCGCTAGTCTTCAGTGATGTTTCTGCTCGTCTGCGCGTCAATGTCAAATGCAACGTAAATGTATATTACTACGCATCTAGCTATTACAGTTTCAATCATTGAATGTATCCCTTTGTTTTTGAAAGACATAATTATACATTTCTTCTCTCCAAGAATATGGCTTTTATATTTAGCTGACTGCACTTGACCTTTGATATAATATTACTGAATACTATTGTTGCCTAAACAAATGGATCATTATGTTTTCTGTACTGTAGACCATTTGACCTCCTCATGTTGAAAAAAAACGGCCATCTCCTAAGCAAAATACCATTGCATGCAGCTAAAATATGTAACATCATCACTTCCACTCAAAAAGGGCGATAATTTCAGAAAAAAATTTATCCATCAATAAAAGATTTTCGTTCCCTAGACATTGTAATTTATTTATGATATTGAGTTTTGAAGTCTACGTGGCTGTATATTGACACGGTAGACTATAGATAACAATGATTGATGTCCACATCCTTTTTACGGTATATCTTTGCAATCTGCCAACATTTGAACAAAACCACCCAGGCGTGTCCGCAAATCGTGAAACATAGCAACAAATAGCTCTGCCAGATTAATTTTAAGCTTACTAATGGATTTTGATGGTAATGTTGGAGGGTGCTGTGGTTCCTTTAAGTGGTTTGAAGAGATATCTCTCATCTTGATAACGATTGGATATTGACACTTTGATCCGGAAACACTTCGAGAGGTGGGGATAAAGGCCCCAATCGAAGCGAGTAAAAATATAATTCGCGGAATGAAATTGCTGATCGCTGATATTACACTGTTGCACTCTTCTACCTTTAACCAGGAAAAAAATGGTATAAACCTACCGTTTTGTAAGGCAGTTTTGGACCTTTATACAGGGAAGAAGGGTGAAAGGGTTCATAAAAAGTAAAACACCCAGTCATCTATAATAGGTTTGGCGCACTTAATTTTGCTGAGTAAATTATAGTAACTTTTGGATTAAAACAGAAATCTGAGGCCAAAAATAAATAAATAAATAGATAAATAAATAAATTGTACTGTTCCGATAATATAGTTTTCAAAAATAAGGTAGGTAGGTCGGCAGCGATTTCTTTTTCCAAAATATTTTTATTTTTAAATAAGCTTATGCATTTTTCAGGGTTTCAGGGCGATCAAACACTGGCCACAACATTTCCAGAAAAATGTATCATACATATAAAAGGAATAAAACATAAAAGAATTCCTCGTTCAAGCAAAAATTAAAATCTTTTTTTTTTTTACTTCCGTGTTTACGTAGCTCTAAAAAGTTTAGGGTCGGCAGGCAAAAAATGTGGTACGCCGGGTTATTGGAAGAGCACAATTATTTTTTCTTTGGCCTAATCTCAAATATCGTCCGAAAGAGATATAAATTTGAGTGTACTGTAGACATGCATGTGAAACATTCGTTTCTTTGAATTTTTCTGTCTGCCATTAAAAATGATTGTTAACATTGAGTTTGCGCTGGAAAAGTGCATTAACATTGATATGTATTTTTGCTGATATGCATTTTACAGAAAGATAAGTTACGTTCGCTCCATATAGTTATATTGTCTAGTTCAAGTAAACATGTTGTAAGAGGACAAAAATATGGCTGAGGGACTCACATTCTTACTGATACGAGGTAATATTTTAGCTGACCTACACGACGCTGTATTTGGCGGAGACACTTTATTGTTCGATAGCATCACGCTGACGTAAATTGCAAATCTCGGGGGAGACAAGATGGCGGTGTATGTTAGCTACCAACACGACCTCGCTATGGACTTGGTGAAATCACGTGGCGAGACAATGGAAGGATGCGCAGAGGCTACGCGCAGCCCGACTCCATCAGTGCAAGACCATTAAGGTATAATTACGTGGGTTCTGTTTGAGGAAGACTAGATTTATGAGAATGATACCATTGAAGATTGATGGCCTCCTGTACAATATGCTTTACAGCTGGTAGCCGTAAAATCACCACATGGTGCAGATTATGAAATTTAGAAAATATCTTATTCTTTCGCTACAAAAAATAACTAGTTCCTAAGCTTATCATTGCCATTGTTTAAATATGAACACTTTTTTCCCCGCATGATCACCGTACATTTAGCAATGTTTGACACAAAGTACTGAAAGACATTCGAAATTTTACGAATCAAACTGGCTGTCACGATTATACATTTTGAAGAAAGTTAATGTATATTGTAATTTCATGTAAACATGTAATAAACTCCACGGCGGAGATTTAGATAGACTTTGTAAAAATACAGATTATGTTAGATGCCCAGCCTGGTATGGCCATCAGGAATCTCATTCTGGAAAATCGATGACCGGAATTGATGTGGGGCCGTGGAATCCTGGCTTTAAAAATACAGCTGGTTTCTACATGCCCCTTAACCCATTGCAAAACTTAAGAGAACATCAGATTATACGACACATACTGACGAGAAATCGTTAAGTACTTGTGTCATTACACTTTTTTGTTTACTTTTTGCTCTCTTGTATCTTTTTGTTAGATAAGCGTTTCCTGCCTATTGATTGTCAAAACTTTTGGTTAATTCAAATTCTTGATATAGTTTTTTTAGGCCTAATTCACTTGTGGTGTTTAAATTCATGCCACAATAATCCAGCTAAATACTGAAGTCTTAAAACCATCTAAGATAGAATGCGAACTCAAGACGAGTATCCGGACCCTCAAATTTTCGCAATACCTTTCCGATCTACCACTTATGGGGGCTCATTTTACATTAAAGATCTTGGGGTAAGAAAAGTTTTCACAGTAAGATTTTAAAAAATCAAACATATTACTTTTTCCTACCCGATCGAGTTAACACAAGATGACGGCCATTTTGAATATTTAAGATTGGACAGTATGAGGCACTTTCGTCTCTAAAGTACCAACATTCGAACAGAAACGCCTTATCTTTATTCTTTGACTTTGAAAGCAAGTTTGAGCAAAAGTTTAAACATTCTATTTTGAGGCGCGAACTATCTTAAATCTGTATCAGAATCCTCCTTCTAAAACTAAAACCATTTAAGGCCGAACAAAAAATATGCTGTTCCGATCACCCGACCTACCCTATATTTTACCTGCCGACCCTAAACTTTTTAGAGACTCGTAAACAGGGAAGTAGAAAAAGGGAAGGAAAAATCCAGTAAAATCACGCGTTCTTTACCTCGTGTTTGATTTTTGCTTGAACGAGGATATCTTTTATGTTTCCATTTCTTTTATATGTATGATACATTTTTCTGGAAATGTTGTGGCCAGTGTTTTGGGAAAAAAATCCCTGCCTACCTACCCTCCCTATTTTTGAAAACCACGTTATCGGAACAGCACAATTTATTTTTAAAAAATCCCTGCCTACCTACCCTCCCTATTTTTGAAAACCATGTTATCGGAACAGCACAATTTATTTTTTTCGGCCTAAAAGGCAATTTTTTATGCAATTTGTCTGCAATGAACAGTTGCTATACCACAGCCGATGAATGCTCTTCTTTCCTATTGATCTGCAGAAATTATATCTGTAAAGGTATCGATATAAATCATAAATCATACATAAGCGGAAACATTAAAGTCGGACACGCGCATCGCCCTCCGCTTCGAATTTGGAAATACGCTGCGCTTATATTGTCGTGCTCACTCTGCAAAATTTCGCAGTAACATATAATACACATCTACTATCGACAACAATAGAAGTTTGCGTGTGGCAAAAGGAGCGCGGAATGGCGGTCCGCATTAATGATTGTTTCGGGGTGATCTGAGCATAATAATTTGCGGATGCCTCGTGTCGTTTTGGTTGAGTTCTTTTAGACATTTTAATGTCTGTATCTAAACATAGTAATGGACGCCACGCATGCGTAACATCGTAAAGTGTTACGTGAGCTCCAAGTCATGATACATCTTCAATCATTTTCT
>LD343371.1:137183-159774 GCA_001465055.1 Ptychodera flava
ACGGCGGACTATGTGCTTATAGCACAGGGGGTGGCCTACGTGTCCGTCCCCAGGGGTGGGTAGGTGTTTCGTTGTATTACTAATAAAGATATATTCTACCAACCTTTGGTATTTTGGTAATAGCACTGCCCTTGACAATCTTGCGTAAACGTATCAACATACTGCGTCTATTATCTGATGAGTTTGAGTGCCTAATTCGCCAAAGTAATCAAGGGTAAGTTACTAATCTGTGGACGCTGTCACCAGATTATCACCGGATTAACTTTGACAGAGTCAACAACGAACGCACCAGCGAGGTATAATAAAGTTAATCCGGTGATAATCTGGTGACAGCGTCCACAGATTAGTAATTTACCTTGCTTACTTTGGCCAATTAGGCACTCAAACTCATCAGATAACAGACTAAATTACTACAACCTTTGCTTGCCTTGGTGAATTAGGCAATCAAACTGGTAAGATAATAGACGCAACACAATGACAAAACTTCCCTAAAGATTGTCAAAGGACTTAAAAACGAAATAAGAAATCGTTACAAAACCAGCGCTAACATAAGACAAAGACACTAAAGCTGCAAAGAAAGGTTGGTGGCATAACTCTTTATTGGCAATAAATAAAATAAACCATAGCAAGAAGAACGTTGTCCCGAGACAAGACACCCCTACCCCTGGGGCTGACTTTGGTGCACTTCCCTATACTTATAGGGTAATGTTGGTTCGGAAAAATATCTTGGAAATGCCGACGGCAGAGGTATGCAGTCAGTAATGTCCGAGTGGCGACTAGTCTGTACGTGGACATGGAAGAGGCTGAAGAGGGAATGAATCCATTTTTTCAACGATATCAACGAATATGACCTATTCACATGGTTGCACTACTATGCTACAAGGCCAAATATACAAAGACCCGCCGGTTGTCAAGGCGACGGTGCCACCAGAGTTGACCTTTGCTCATGCCGGGCCGGCATTTTTTTCTCGTGGAACCGCCTACATGTACTATTGTTCGAACGAATGCTTCAACGAGTAAGTGTACATGGATGTCACATATTAGTCACCTGATGTAAACTGAAAGTAGGAGAGTTCATAGATATACATATATTATGGATCATTGAAATTGCTGTACAGTGTTTGACCAGCCAGACTTCAAGCGAACAGCTCGCACTGCATGCAAGCGCAGACTCGAGGTACGTACCGGTAGCCTACTGGGTCTGGCTGGCAAGACTGATATGGTCACACCTCTTATATGTTGCTATATTTGGCGTACAGAGATAGGAATGATAAATGACCTACACTGTAGTAATGAATAACGTCTCCATCATCTATAGGTCTTTCCGATTGTGACCCGATGACCAACACACACCATAAAAATCTATGAGTTACTTGTATTTCGTATTCATGGCAGTCAAACATTGAAAACAGAATCTATTTCTCTTAAAGAAAGCAACGCAAGTACAATTATTATTTTATAGTGAATTATCTTCAGAGACAGCAACGTTTATAAAATTAACATACGTACATGCAGCTTAGCCTCAGATATATGTGCAAATCTGAAGATATCAGAAAATAATTGACCGACTCATCGAGGAATGAAAAACGCGGTTGAAATAAGAAGTGCAGGTCACTGTACTCCGAAATCTTATCCCAAAAAGCTAGGGTGTCCCTAGCGGTGCTTTTGCAATCGATTTTGTTCAATAGGTCTTTTTACCGGTTCCATGATGCAGTGCGCGCTAGGATATACAAAACGTGCGTTACGCATAGAACTTTTTAGCCAACGGTCCCTCCACAAGAGGGACCGTGTTTAGCCGTAGGGAACAGGCAGAGTATGGTACTCATAGAACACTATGGCAGAATACACCCAGACCTACATTTTCGTCGCCGATGGATAAAATATACTCGAGGCATTTTTTGGCATTGTAAATTTGTGTCATTCTAACCATCCGTTGTAAAATACAAAGTCAGCATGTTTTTGTTGTTTTGAATGTGTATACGGGATGATGCAGCAACAGCAATGCATTATGGGATAACCGGGAAACGGTCTATTCGGATGTGTTATGTTGAAGACTGCATTTCAGCTACTGCTTACCCTGTATCTGATATTGCCAGTCACAGAGCACATAACGACCGACCACGTGACGCTTATGATACCAAGATTGACATCTGCCAACATTGCGAAGACCTCTTCACTCAGATTGACACCATCTTGCGAACAGCCGCTGCGTTCATCGATAACCTTGATGCCACTAACCGTGTTGTTTGTATGTATGTATGTATGTATGTATGTATGTATGTATGTATGTATGTATGTATGTATGTATGTATATGTATGTTTGTATGTATGTATGTAATGTATGTATGTATGTGTTGACGAATGGACGGGTGGATTGATGTGTGCAAAACAATGTTTCAGACGACAATGCACCAAATATCGAAATTCCTTATGTGTGCATCGGGCATACACAGAATGAACACTTACATCCGGGTACTTATTGTATGGCGGCTCGAACGTCAAAAAGTAATTACAACGCATTGACGTTCTGCACGTGTTGAAATAGGATAATTTACTTCTCTTCATAAAATGTTATATGATGTTAAAGTAGATCTACTTGTTGTTATATGACTTTTATTCCATCCTCTTTGACTTTGTCAAACATTTCCTATGTTTATTTTCTTCACCCATTATGTCCACTTGAATGCGTTTGATTTTTCTCGAGAGCACGTAAGGATAAGGTCACAAGTTCCGGATCTTGTACTTGATTATTCTATACAGACCTTGAACTTTTAGATGGCAACTGACCATGACATGAAGAGTTCTGTAAACGAAAATATAAAGTCACAATGTTGAACTTTCATTTGCGATGAAATCATCCCTATTTGTGCCTTTTTAGAGACGAAAAACCGTCACGTATTTATTCACTTTCAGAAGAATTCGGCGGGTATCAATGTGCCATCGTCTGCTCAGAGTAATTCATGTGGGAAGTTATAAATTGTGAAATTGGCGGGACAAATTCCAAAGGAGAGTGTCTGCCTTTTACAACATAACCAACTGGCGTTCGTAGCAACTTGAAGATACACTGATTGTTAACTGCACAAGTGCTGTTTGAGTTTCAACACAAACCATTTTACACATTTTGGAGCTTTTCAATTTGGTCGCAAAGAAAGCAAATTTTACATTTAATACGATTGGAACTAATTTGGGATAATTGAATAATGAACTAATGTTAGTTTAATCTGCAAATGTAAGCTCATCTGCTTTTCTCTTTTAAGCAATGCACTTGTTTTCATGAGTAATTTGTAATATTGCAAAATTCGGCTATAGGGCACCAAACACTTTTGAGAAAATTGAAAAATATGAAGATCAAATTCTCCGAAATTAGTTCCAATCCTGTTATTTGATGAAACTGGGAAGTGAAAATTTCTAGAAATCTAAAGTCTAAGAGTATAACGACAACTTTGAAAATGGAGTTCAATTTTGATTTTTATTGATGAATTCATCGCCTCATTAATTTTGTTCCTGTCATGAGGATTGGGTTCCCACACGAATCTGTCAAAATAATATACACCGATGAAGCAGGAAAGTTATAGCGCCCTCTACTTATTCGACACGTCCATTGATTGACGTTCGACTTGTGCCATAAAACAATCATGTCAAGTACTCTCGGTCGCAAGAATAATTTATTCCCGCCAGATCCGGTCGTCGTGCTTGTCACATCAATCATTCTGAAGTTGTTAAATAAACGTCACCTGCCGACAAATTTGATGAGCGTGGTTACTTGTGCGCGCGTTAAAGGTATACTGTCACCTGTTCCAATTTTGCCACAGTTACCATGGAAAGAGAAAATCTAACCAATCACAGATTTTAAGCGGGTGGCCGCTTTTTAAAAACAGAGCCCTCACATGGGCATTTTGACCATATATGGTTATATTTAGATACCAGGTCACGGACTGTATACCTTTAAATCACTTAAAACGTCACGATATGTTAATTGTTGTTATAATTGACTCTACACTGCCTTTGACTTGAAGTGCGGTATGGCACATTTTTTTCCGCTAGTACAGAAAGAGGCGAAGGGATTTATTTGGAACAGAAAAGAAGAACTCTACTTGTTTGTTGCAGGAAATTTAAAGTTGTTTCGCATAAAATCCAGTGGAGACAAAACACATTATTGACCATAATAGCACTAATATAGAGATAGTCATAATTATCGAACAAACGGCGAGAGCGCTTTGAATTTTATCAGTAAGCGATTCACAAATTATGCCTTTCAGCCATATCAACATTTATCACGCGGGACAGACTCAGTTTTCGGGCAAGACAAAACGTACCATGGGAAAAGTCGATTGCCTCAGGTATCATGGGAACACTGATTTGCTGAGGTAAACACCAGATTGACTCGATAACAGGGGCAAGGGTGTTTATTCGGCAGAACACCGCTATTATGCGTATAAAACTATATAGGTGGCGATATTGATGGGAAATATCTGGTACTACGTTTTGGTTGAACGTGAGCAGAAGACGCTTGTCGACTAAAGGGAACATTTTATGGCAGTATGTACACACAAATTATGACGTAATATTACCAATAACTGATGACGTGTAAGACTGCCGACGACACTATAATTACGTTGAAAACTGAAAACAGCGCGCGCAAAATGCACGACAGCGGGATTTATGCGCTATGGTGCTAGCTAGTGTCAGATAAAGGAATATCGGGCAACTGAAAGTCGCTAATAAAAAATAAAGAGGACAGACTACTATTTAAGACAAACGTTTTGATGGTTTCGACAGAATCCTGCAACACAGCACGCGACGTGCCATACAGTTTCGACAAACGGCAACTAGCTGGCTCAAGTTTGTGTTGATGAGACGAAAACTGGAATGGCGGGAAGACTAAGAAATGTTGCCGCTTATGACGCTGTATAGATCATTTACCCTCAATAAATCGGGGATAAATTATTTGAAAGTTATCTAAATAAGTGTGTGAGGTCTGCGACCTTAGGAAATACGCTTTCGACAAACTACTACCGTGTGACACTTGTGAGCGATGGTGTAGCAATGACCGTCACGTTCAATAGACATTCGTATATCTTTCCCACTGTAACACTTTGTGGTTTATTTGTAAATTTGCTATGTTTTTGTGATTATGTGTTCTATTTATAGAGTGTTTTCTGTGATCGTCCGAGCCTGCTTTAGATTGTTTTGATCGGTGAAGCAATGTGTTTGAAATAGTAGAGCGAGATCTGTGAGCTCTGGATGTTAAGTTGACCAAACTATCCTCACACTTTCCCGGCTGTGGTGGCGCTCTAAGCTCAGTCTGACTTTACTATTGTCACAGGTGACGCCAGATAGGGAGGCGCACATTCCTGCCTTGTACCACGTTGAGATGCTTTTGCGTATACTATGGTAGATCATCGACTGTTTTTAAATCTGTGGCTATGGTGTTTGTCTTCTTACAGCACCATATCAGCTTGAAGTTTGTAATTTAAAGGGAGGCAGTCGTCGGAACTATGTTCAAAGGTCGCAAGGGACCCCTACGACCGATGTACACTGTATTTGGCGATTGACGAAAATTAAACATGTTTGCTAACAATGAATGAATGTAAAATCTAAATGTTGAAGCTATGTTGACTTGATGCATCTCAATATCATGCAAGAAATACACAGTTTGTAAACAAGAAAGCCGCACACGCGCAGTTCCGACGACTGCTTCCCTTTAACTACACTTCTCTGTAACAGGAAACTGAATCGACGCCACGTAAAATTTCTGGCGATAGAAGTAAGATAGCTAAACATACATACTTTGAAGAAAAGAAAACTACTGTAGGGAAACAAATTGCAAGTCCATTTATTGACTTATAACTTCTTCGAAATTTTATTGCAGTCGTTATTTAATTGTATAAACATTTGCTATGTTTTGACATACAGAAACCTGAATCACTACTACGTTCAAAACACTGCAACACATGAATTGAACCTTAACAATGGACTACAAGCGAACAGAGACGATCCATTTACACCACTACAGGCCAAATTCTTAGCTACAGATAACGTTATTGCACGTACTAACGCATATAATTTTTTTTGCTAAATCAAGCTATATTTGTGAAAGTTTGCCTTTTATTCAAGAGTTAAGTTTTGATCTTTGAATATGATCACACGTTAGCTACCTTAGTTAGTAATCTTGGCTTAAAATATATGACGACACAAAAATCCTCATTAAACGGTACATAGAAAGATGACCACGAAGAAATAAAAAACGCATCAGTATAAACGAAATGCCAAGGACAACATATGTACACTAATAGTCATTCTCCATCATTACATCATTCGCTACATCTCTTTGTTGAACTATTAACCCTTTGAGCGCCAACGTCAATTTTTTTCTATAAAATATGCCACAGTCAATTTTTCTCAGATTTTTGGCAAAATTTTGATAAAAAACTGTAGCCAATAAAACATGATGTCCATTTGGTCCAAAATTATCAAAAAAATTCAGAAAAATTCATAAAAGATTGGTAAAATGTGGCAGTAAAATTTTGGTGGGAAAAATTACAGCACTCAAAGGGTTAACATAAAGTAGGTCTACCAGTAACCTCTTTACTAACATTTTAACAAACTATAAGAAATGGCAATATTTCAGTAGGCTTTGTCACCTTATCCACACTTAACTATATTTTTCTTCGCCTTTTAGCTCTACATTTCACAAACATGATGCTTTCAAATGCAGCGCCCCCTAGGGCGACATGACGTCCATTGACAAATGTCACGGTGTGTCCTCCATGACACTACAAAAATCACAATGTACTTGTACAGGACACTGAACGAAATTTCAAGAAATCCTTAAATTGACTAACAGTTCAGAAATCTTAAAAATCAGGGCCCCCCACTCTTCAAAAATGCATTTGTTTCGCCAGCGTCGTGTCTCTTGCTCAGCGTGTTTTTCTCTCCTTTGCCGGATTACCTTCTGTAGGTAAGTATCATCGTGTGATTGAAGTTATTGCTGAGGGCAGTGGCAGTGGATAATAAATTCAGGTGAAGTACAAGTTTTCTTAAGTCAGTTTCTTAGGAAAATCGAGTTCCGTATCTCTGGTGAACATACTATCTAGCTATTAATTTTCAGCAAACTAACGCAATCTACTTAAAGAGGTGTTAGCTCTCTCTTGCACCTTTCTTTGAAGAAATTCTCTACTGGGGTGAGTTTGACTTATTGACAATAGGGTCGTATGCTTTTACGTATCCCCCCAATTATTGGTTAGGCACTGCTTTCTAGCGGCTCCGAGGAAGTGTCAATGTTTACATTGTCACTACCATGTTCACTGCCATCATTAGACGATCTCCGTGAAGTCTGTTCCTGTTCATTCTCGCCTGTGCCGTGATCCGGAGTTGCCTGGCCATTTCCGCTTCCGGTTAAACTTTGTGCCTCGTCTTCGTCACGGTTGGTTGTCGTATTTGCTTCCCCCTCGGCTTCTGGCGCTCCAGCAGTGTGAACACCGCCTGCCATGTTCATGTACAACGAGTCATCCTGGAGATTCGTTGTCTCATCCGCATGATCGCTGTCGGCATCCGTATCTATAGCCGCGCTAGGGGGTACATCCAGCATTTCCGTACTGCTACTCATGCTCGGAGGAGCGAATATGACTTGGCTGCCACCAACATTATATGCGACAGCCTGAGATGGCACGAAAATGGTCGGGCCACTTGTCAGGGGCGCGGAGGGTGGAGGGGGAGCTGATGGCACCGCCACATATTCGCTTTCTCTGTTAACATTTTGTCGTCGCAGCTTCCGTTCTTCTTTCTTCTCTTTCATCATTTTCATACCCTTTTTAATCAGGATCACGGATACTATTATGATGGCGATGACTGCAAAGATAATGCCCACAACTGCTCCCGAAGACAAACCCGAACCCGTTCCTTTAGCCGCATCGGTCATTCCTATGAAATGAAGAGAAAACAAGCAAACAAAGGTAAAACTATCACAAATATTGTCTATCTGCTGGAAAAAGAGATCAAAAGTTCTTGAACTCGAAAATACCACAGAGAGTGACTTTGGCACTTAATGTTTCAAATTCTTACAAAATTAGATCAGACAAATTCAAACATGTTAAACTAATGATGGTGATATCAAATCGGATCTTAACAGTTGGGATTACTCGAACACGAAGAGCCGTGAATCGAAGAACTACCGTCGCGCATGTGCAGTAACTTTAAATAAAAAATTTGGCGTCTTTCTGTACAGTACCAATTCAGTTTCAGTTAACAGATGCCCGACTAGAGACATTTATTCATGATTAATTGGGAAAAATTGCAGTAGGATGTACTGGTGCTAATCGGGATTACAATACACAAATCAACCGTCAGATTATGGTTGTTCGCAGCGCCCTTTTCACCAAGTTCACAACCAGTTGTAACTTTTCAACCATAAAATTTGCACATTAAAACCTCGATCACGTTCAAAAAAACGATATTTCTCAGAGCAAGGCAAGTGTTCCATCAGTCGGTTTAGCGTCTCCTCATAGGAATGGAAAGGTTTGCTAGTCGTATTTTATGAATGTTGGACAAGACTTGGAACCTATACCCTACCTGGATTGGCGACTGTTGTCATCTCTCCAGGTGTGTAAGCTGTGAATGAGGAGTAAAAGACATCATTTTCCATGTGATCAGCGACCCCAGAGTGCATTTTTATGCTGTTTGTGAATGACACAATATGCTTTTCTTTGCTAATTTATTCACTAATCAACAGAACGTGAGAGTGGTCCAATGATCCATACGCTCGACGAAATTAAATAAATAAGCACTATTACATGGAAACGTATGCATCCGACATACGGACCATCTTTTGTGCCTAATGTACCTACTACCTTTAGACACTTCTAAAATACACCGGTGATTGAGACAGAGACCATAGTTAGTTTTTCATTGAATTCAAGTAGTTGGCCCATAAGAAAATAATTAGCCTCGTTCTGAACCAGTTGCCTCGTTATGAATCATGTGCCTCATTCTGAGATCATTTGCCTCGCTCCTAGAATCATATACTCACTGCAAATATCTCGATAAACATCGTTTATGTCTGTGCAGTACGGCTCGTCCAGTTCTCCATCTTTATCAGTGTTACACCAAGCACAACTTAACACTCCGAAACATTCACTGAAAGAAAAGTTTCAAAGGTGAAGACGTGAAGCCAGTGTTAACGTTGTTTATGTTTCACCTTCTTTGCCGAGTGGTGTTCAAAGAAGCACTTTGTATAAAGCCAGCATGAGTCAACAAAACATTTTTTTGTGTGAAAAATTGCTCAAACGAGCCATCAAGTCTTTTCAATATGGATATCAACCAAATATTAGCCTGAAGAGTCAGCTATGAATGTTATGGCTGTAAAAGCTGTAACTAACGTAAAATTGGATCCTTTTGGACTCTGCATATTCGGGCATTTTCATTTTTCACACAAGAGAGACGTCAATTGACTTGATCTCTGGCACAACTAAAGCCTGTTGATGGAATGAAGGATTTTGTGATGTGGTCCCCTGATAGCCCCGTGTTGTCGGTTTTCTTTTCTGGGTAAATATCTGACTCACAAATGTACAAACATACGTCAGGCTGATGGATAAAGGAACTCAAGTTTCCTATGAAAGATATTATGCAAAAATATGAAGATCATTTTTGTAAGATTTATGGGAAGTTTAATGGGAAGTAAAATAAATGCAGCATGAGTCGTCTCGATGTTGAAACCGGGAAATGTTTCAGTGCTGTATTGACATGCCCGCAACGAAAGTTTAGCCCATTGTGGCGCCGTCCAAGGGAGTGATTGGCGGTAGCGGAGACTATGAGTTCACAACCGGATCTGACGTACCTGTAGGACTCCCTATCTTGACAGTGAGGATCAAAACATTCCTGAAGCTGATCTTGGCGTTTAAGTCTGTCCATAATGCCTTCCCTGGCTTGTTGAGTTTGTTGACGGGCTTGACGGGCAGGGGATTGGATAGGGGGAGGGCACGGCGGTGGATCCTCCCTAAAATATATCAAATGTAATTTTCTTGAAAATGCAATATCATCGTAGGTGGCAGGGTCAACGATATTACTAAGAGACAGGCATGTATTGTTGAAGCTGTAATATTGTAAGTAATTATTCCACGTTATACTCAATAGCATTTCTTCGTCAGCGTTAAAGTTTTCACAAGAACATGGCAACGGCCATTAGCACTCTGTTTCATTTTAATCACAGCGGCATATCCTTTCCTGCAGTGGTATTTTGGAAATTTTTGTCTGCCTAATCAATTTCAAAGTTTTGATCACGCACAAAAAATCGGTAGAATCAAAATTGAGAAAGATCGTGTTGGTAAAAGACCAATGGCCAAATACCTGCTTCTTTGCATGTTTAGCGTTGAATGCTGTGACATTGATTGACATATTGGCAGACTACAAGCCGCGTATAACACTGTATAGGCTGCCCATGAAACAGTGTCACTACGGCCTTTGAATCAAATTCTCAGATAAGAAAGTTGAATAAGATCAAAATATCGATAGGTAAACGTTCAGAAGAAATAGAGATATTAGACCAACACAAGTCTTACAAGTTTGGTGATAATGTTGGCTAAATACTGTCATGCAAAATAAGCTCACCTTGTCAGTATGAACTCGCCTTCGCAGTAATTGTAGTTCAAGTTCTGGGATGACATGCACGGACACTCGCAGTCAAGTGAAGAATGGGTCACACAAGAATCCTGTAAAAAAAGCAGTCAACCTCCCGTTCTTTATATTGTCATGCGTATGGACAAAATCACTACAAATGGAGGTGTATGTAAAACCCGCCTTCTGTCGAAGACTTTGCGAAAAATCTGTACCACTCAATGTATTGGGGAAATGCACTGATTTTTATGTCAGTTATGACAATCTGATCAAATCATTAATCACTGTAACCATAGCAACATATTTTTCAAGGTTAAAATGAATGATGGTATTTCAAGGTATTTCTCACTCCAGTACTCTAGGATGATTCGGTGAAGTTTCTTCCGTTCGACAGTTTTTTTCGAGACAAAGGGATGCACCTATCGCAGCAGATGTCTAAAGAGATGGATTTGATCTGTCTTTATACATTTCGCATATCAACAAATATAATTTTTTATTTTGCTCGAAATTGATTTACGTTTGTTCACTATGAAGACTGATTATGCGCAGTTTTTAATTGATTGATTATCCGAATGATAATCTATCTTCCCTTGGGTGCCCTTAGTCACTCATTTGAACCTTTCTGACACAGAATTGAAAATAGTTTTACTTTCAATGGGAAATGCCTTCCCACACAGTGTATTGTGAAATGTCTTTTCGTTTGACGAAATCTTATTGGTCGTTCGATGTGCGTGCAGTACTAGTATTATTGACCGAATGGAATGTTAATGCATAGCCGTAAACTATGCAGTGCTGTAAGATAACCGTGAGAAGAACACATTTATCAGTATAAACATGTTTCGCGAAGCATTTGATACGGAAGAATTTTTATTGTATTTTTTGAGGGAATGCCACGAATAAAAGAAAGTCATCGACGACAAAGGTGTTTTCTATTATAGAATTAAAAAACCAGCACTTTTTGCCAATATTGAAGGAATGTGGGGAACATAATCGTGCAAATCGACGGACTTGGATGACGTCCCACACTCGTTAGGGAATCTCTGAAACGGAAATTCCCCAAATCGTGCAGGACATTACATCTCATTTGAGTGTGGCGCTCTGTTCCTCCTACCTGACAGGGGCATTTCAACTTTGACTTGCAACTTCCAGATCTGTCAATAATTCCTAAAAAGGAATTGCTATGCGGGATAGTCACCAATTGATATTTCGTGCACGGATCTTTAGACTTCATGTTGTCGATTTCTGCTTTACTGTTGTTAATTGCAACCTAAAATAAAAATATACTGTAGTTTAGAAATTGGTCATTTAAATGCATGACGTCATTTAGACTATTTGAAAGAGAGACAACGTCAGCAACTGATAGATTTGAAGAACAGCATTTGCCATTTTCACGATTGCATGTTAAGATAACGATTTTGTACTAGAGACAGCCTAGTCCACCAATCAAAATTAGAGTAATCGATGACCACTAGAACAAACAAACAAACAACCAAATGAACAAAGTTCATCATATATCCGCTCATTGAAATACCTGTTTTATCATGAGAAAGAAACTGAAACCAGAACGTATAAGACTCAGAGGGAGAATGAGTGTTTACTAAGTTTTGGTTACACTGTCGTTAGTTTTGTCTTAGAAAATAGCACATTTGCTTGACTTGAACTTGGCAAGCTCTTTTTCCTAAGTATCTTGGCATACCAAGTTGTCGTGCTCACCTACACGTCTCCTCTCCCTCGCTTCTCGTACATATAACAATGAGTTCTGCGATAGCATAATTTATGGTACATACCATAAATTCGTCATCAGCATATTTACGTATTATGTCTACACGCGAGGTGTGAGTAGAACACTGATGATTTAGAATTTCATCGTGTTTTGGAACGCAGAACGAACTAAACCGAAATAACTCTTGAAAAGATGGCAATTTTGTCCCCTCAAAGGTTAACCTGTTCACCCCAATGCCCTGTATACAGGTCCACATTGCCATTGATAACAATGGGTTTGGGCCAAACCATGATGGTGAAAGGGTTAATGTCAGTCTCTCTCATAGTCAAGATAGTGCAAGAGGATGCGATACAGGCTGGCAAACCTCGGGAACAAAGACACTGAATATTAACAACATCTCAAATGCCTGATAAGCAGTTTAATATGTCTTGAATTGTGCTTTATCATTTTATACTTAGCCTAATCTTCAGTCTTGCCAAACCATTAACAAAATCTCATAACGCATGATAGTGTCCTTATAGGGTCACATTTTTCTTGTCTTTTAGGCGGCAGAACTCCGCTGCGTATATTCGATGCGAGACTACATTACGCTCCGAAAATTTACAAGGGTTAATAAAAGAAACCATTGGGACGACTGGAGATTAATGGACACACCTTTAGTTGCGAACTAAAACAGATTTACTTAAGGGGTCTTAATAATAGTGATTCCATGGGTGGACTCCCTAGGTTACTAACAATTCAAACAAACTTTATTTGTGTCCACAAATCTTCAGTCTTGCCAAACCACAAATACTGCGGTAAAGCACAAGTCAAGAATATTTAGCTGCGATAAAGACGATAAGAATGGCTACCACTCGACACAAAACTGCAGCATCAACAAAACTTTGGGACTGTACAACAACGAAAACGACGTGAACACAATCATATGGGGTCTTGCTATGACCTCCATCCTCGTACAGAACAACATCTTTGATTCTATCTGGCAACGCTTTACAGCCACCATGATAACGCCAACGGCACTGTTGAGACAACTAACACTAAATAAAGCAAATCTAAACTGTTTGTCAATCTGTCTACCTCGTAGTAATGTTGCATCTGTATATCCAGCATATCAATACAATATTTCTTGACCAGTACGCGTTTATTGATCAAGTCTTGGGCGATGTCTGGCTCGTGTTGCGTAATGTGTGCATCAAACACGTGAGGCTGTCCACCGTTTTGGAAGAAGTCTTTATGCACCACCAGGAAACCACTGTCGTCGATCACAAAACAGCTGCAGAAAATAATATTCAAAAATTTAGAACGCTTTGTTATCTCCCGAGGAGAAAGACATTGGCAAAGTACGTTACCTCTGAAAGATAGTTTAGTTTTGCAACTGAACTAGTGGCGCACTTGTTTGATCTCGGTCATCCGATTGAAAATCAGTGATTCGCTAGCATAGATTTTTGGTGCCTAAATTCCGTACGTTAAATCACGAATGGGAGCATTAGGTCATGGAGATTGTTACCGAAACTGCGCAAAGCCCATCCACGGTCTCGCTCTCCACCAGGACCGTGGCCCATCTATTGGCGTTCTGTGAGTAAACATGAACGACACGCCCCTTTAACCAAATATGGATACATGCAAATTTGCGGAAACGAGTGACTTTGATGAGCTGTTGCCAAGTCATCTTTGTCCTTAATCTCACCGATCTTCACGTGATGAAATGTGTTGAATCATACTTATGAATATGCAAATACATAAATGAACTGCAATAACTGAATGCGACGAGAGGAGTCTAACTTACGACCCACCTGTACATATCGTTCATGCACTGTTGGTAAGATGCGATGAGCAGACGATAAAAGTACGTTAGGGTGAAGTCCATCCCCATAACGGAAATGACCTCATCGGACGAAGCGTGTCTTGATTGGTTGCTATTGGGAAAACGGTACATTCGGATGTCAGCCAAAATTTGGAAATTGGAATTTCACAAAAAAAATGAATGCGTTTTACTTCATACATTTGAACGCTATAAAGTCTAAAATGCACAACCGAACTGAGCTACAGTAGTATCTATATCAAGACAATACCATAATATTTATCTATCGGATATGAACTTTACAAAACGAATGTTTAAATTTTACCCTAAGCGTTCCAGAGCAGGCAGGCATGAACCTGTGAGTAAAGTATATTTGCTTTTCCTTTGCACAACATTAAAAATGGACATTCTCTATCTCGCTTTGAATTAACTGGTATCAAATTTAACTACCCTTGTGACGTCACGCGGAATATTACTGATAGTTTTTCAACATACAGATCGCAATTAAAGGCATCTTATGTTGAAAATTATCCCTACACATATTGTAGGCTTCTGCATCAAGAGTTTAGAGATTCCAAAGTCAAATGATAGATACACCAAGACAAGCTAAATTACTGTGCATTCTGGTGTGACTTACCCACTGATTAAAGTGTGACTCAGAGTAATGATGTAATTAGTTCCCATCGTGTATGGCGCTGATAGAGTAATTTGCCCTTTATTGTTTTTCGCTCGCAAGTACCTGTATGAAGAAATCGACGGAAACGTTCAACTTCATGGTCATCTCTCTATTTCGCACATATTTGTGAATGTTTAATATCTTGAAACACTGTATTTTATCCAAATACGTGTCGAATATTTACCCTGTGGTATAAAATATCATGCATAACTAATCTTAATTAACATCGTTTTGCTCATTACTCATTACCCTCTACATGTCACTCTGTAGGGGCTGCAGATGCATCGTATACTGTTTCTACATCACAGGACGCGGTTTCTATTCTAGAGTATAGAACTGGAAGGTTATCTGGTACTACAGGGGGGAGAGAGAGAGAGAGAGAGAGAGAGAGAGAGAGAGGGGGACAGACGGAGAGACACACAGGGGCAGAGACAGACAGACAGAGAAAAATAGTAAAAGACAGACATAATTTTCGTTCAGATATATTACCAAGGTCGGACAGTTGGGTCGTAGTATTTGTTGATGACAAGTCCAGGATATTGCCGAAAGACGCCATCTTCTGTCCCGATATATCGCATCACGGTGTAGTCTTCAACGCCACTGTCATTGTCAATCCACATGCCATTGACCTTTGCCGTGGCCTGGACAGTGTTTCGGATTTCATCCTGCCGAAGAAATCAAAGGACAGCCACGAGTGACTCTATCGACTTTGTGACTGTGCTTCCAGATATACTTACGCATGGGCCAACATATCCATGTACAATAGGCATGTTAGAACCACGACAAGCGTGAATAGCACAATACATTGTACTCTTTCAATAAAACCGGAATTTCTTTGTGATACTTTGCACGTATCTGCTTTACTGTACAAAATTATAGAAGAACGCATAAAAACGCAAATCGCCATGGAGGATGCGATTCAAGGACAGACTCTTGAACTCTAAAAATTCAGTAGTTATTTTTTAGCCCAAAGCCTTGTGGACTCTACCATGTGGGGAACATTGCATATTTTCAGCCTCGTTCCAGTGAGAATTAAGATACAGCCCCTTCCCCGAAAGTTGATATCGAGAATGGCAACAACTTTAGAATTTCAAATAGAGCAACCTAAGATGCCGTGAGCCGAGAGATTACTAAGCAATTATAGTCTCGCGCACTGCCACGTTAGCTCGCACAAAAATTCGTCTCGTGTATTAACGACTTACCGTGGCAATTGTTTATGCGTAAGAATCTAGACGAAATACTCAACAAGGACAACTATTATCTCTCTGAGAAAAAAAGTACAAAGTGATTTCCTCTGCAGTATCTTACCTTGAAGCCGGGATTGCCGATTAGGCCGGTGTCATCGTTCATAAAATTGGAATAACTGTGAACCAGGAATACATGTTCTTCCATTTCCAAATACTTGACTGGATCTTTGAACGCTTCGGGACCAAATTTCACCACAGGCTGCTCTGTAATGAAAGAACGAACGAACGAACGAACGAACGAACGAACGAACGAATGAATGAATGAATGAATGAATGAATGAATGAATGAATGAATGAATAAACGAACTATCCAATCGATCAATCAATCAATCAATAGACCAATCAATAGTTTATTGAACCGACCAATTACAATTTATCAATAGACCCACTGACCGATTAATCGATCAATACACCATATATCAAATAGGACTATATACAACTTGGCAATCAGAAATGATTGCTTTCGTTTTCATTTATGTTTCATAAAATCATTTTGGACTTTTTCTAAGCCTTTTTTATTTACATAATTTATGATTTTCTTTACTTTTGAAACTGTAAGGATGCCTAATTGCAGGGCGGTATTCTGATAAAACTTCTTGCAGCTGTGTCTCCTGCATTTTCTCCATTGTGACTGCAAAAGGTTCACCAAGGCTGAATAGTCTCACGGAGTCCAAAACGATACATACATGACAAGCTGTTACAAACGTCATGTATTTCTTTAAATTACACTGTTTAATTATGAAATTGATGTAAAATCATCGTGAGTTAAACAAGCCAGGACACATCATTATGCACAGAGGAGTGACTATACAGTTAATTGTTTTACCCTTTGTGGCTTCCACTCCGAAATGTTGACACATAGATCGTGGCGGTACCAGATCAATACGGTGATACAGAAAGTCATGACCTGTGAAACAAAGACCATCGATAGAGTCACATCATTCACCTACTTTTGGTATAATGATAGGTGGATGACAGCAAATGCTAAGATCAACGCAAAGTTAATTTGATAATGTATGTTTGCCTTAATTTTTATCAATGCTCTAGCTTTTAAAAAATATCACAAATGAAGAGTATGATTGAAACAAGTAAAATTCGCTTGTGTAAATTCTGAACAGTAATCACAAAGGTATTTTGACATGATGTACAGCTACACAGTAGTACGGTTGTACGCACAGATTTGTAAATTTTTGCAATTGACTTTGTGAATCCTTTTGAATTCGTATCCTTAATTGTTCCTTTTTCGGCGTATTATGAGACGTATACATAATAGAATTAGACAGATTTGGCTGCATGTTTTACGTGATCGTGAACGTGTAACGTCACGAATTTCTGTGATGATGTCATCGACTTGTGCGGAGCCGGCGTCGCGTATTTACGTGGAGATAGCTGTTATAACGTATTTTGTAAACGTGTAAATTTATTCTCATCTTTAGGTATCAAAACGTGACATAAACTGTGAATCATCGATGCACGTTGTTAGTTAGATATATGATAGTGACATACTCAAAGATATTCATGTATTTTCGTTTTTTTATGTGAAATTTCTTCGTCGATTCGCGGCATACCGGATAACCATTGAGCTATCCCTGTGATGCGGAAATAGACTACGGGGACACAAGCCGAGCCACACGAACGGGTGACGTTGCGCGTAGTCAAACAGATTTTTGCACGTGAACGTGTACGCCAACGTGGATTCTACGCCTTCACGTAAAACGTGTAGCCAAACCCGTCTATTAACTTTAAACAAGCGACCTAGCGGCCGATATAGCTCCGCTGTGTTTATGTAGAGAATAACTATTTTTGACACATGTTGATGAAGAAGGTGGAAATCTTTTATAGCTCAATGCAGTGGCCAGAAAAAATTGGCTAAAATAAGCTGCAAAAATACACGATTGAAGATTTCATTATACTTTGAATATATCACATCGAATCTTTCCTAAGAACATGTCAACCAAAGCTATCTGATGAGTAGTTTTTTGGGAAATAAAATTTTCTGACCAAAAATGGCAACAATTGGCCCAAAAAATAAAGATTGCAGATTTCATCATAATTTCAAAAGATCAAATTTAGTTCATGTATAGAAACCTGTATACCAAATTTCAAAGATGTTAGACCTGTACTTTTTGAGAAACACATTTTTTGACCAAAAATAGGAAAATTACCCCAAAAATTTAAAATTGCAGATTTCATCATTATTTCAGTAAATATCACTTAGTACATCTATAGAAACCTGTATACCAAATTTCAAAGCTATCAGACCAGTACTTTTTGAGAAACACATTTTTTGACCAAAAATGGGAAAAATTGCCCCAAAATTACAAAATTGCAGATTTCATCATAATTTCAAAAAATATCATTAAGGTGATCTGTAGGAACCTGTATACCAAATTGCAAAGCTATCAGATGAGTAGTTTTGGAAATACACATTTTTTGACCAAAAATGGAAAAAATTGCCCCAAAAATACAAAATTGCAGACTTCATCATAATTTCAATAAATATCATTGAGTTCATTGGTTGCAACCTGTATACCAAATTTCAAAGCTATCAGATGATTAGTTTTGTAAATACACATTTTTTGACCAAAAATGGCAAAAATTGCCCCAAAAATACAAAATTACAGATTTCATCAGAAATTCAATATGTATTACTAAGGTCATCTATAGAAACCTGTATACCTAATTTCTAAACTATCAGACCAGTACTTTTTGAGAAATACATGTTTTGACCAAAAATGACAAAAATTGCCTTAAAAAAACAAATATGCAAATTTCATCACGATTTGAACACATCTGACTGAAGTCACCCTAAGTAAACTGCATATCAAATTTCAAAGCAATCGGACAAGTGATTTCAGAGAAGAAGATTTTTTTACCAAAAACACCAAAAATTGCCCCAAAAATACAAATATGCAAATTTCACCACGATTTGAACAAATCTGACTTAAGTCACCCTAAGTAAACTGTATATCAAATTTCAAAGCAATCGGACAAGTGGTTTCAGAGAAGAAGATTTTTTTACCAAAAGCACCAAAAATTGCCCCAAAAATACAATTACGCAAATTTCACAACGATTTGAACAAACTTGAGTGAGGTCACTCTTATGAACCTCCATACCAAATTTCAAAGAAATCTGACTTGCTGTTTCAGAGGAGAAGACCATTGTTGACGGACGGACGGACGGACGGACGACGACGGACAATCAGCCTATCGGATAAGCTCCGCGTCTCTGACAGCGGAGCTAAAAACGTTGGAAATGTACATATCTAAGACACACTTCGAAGCCTATGCTACTTGCAGTCCCATTTCCTTTCTTGAATAATTTCTTAATCCTCACTATGACACAATGTTTACCTGAAGGTGTTTGGCTCTGGAGATCAACATGGACGTCGTCGCCAGCGATCGCCAAGGCAACCACAAATGGTGATTCTGGAATCTGAAAGGGATGAAGCAGACAACAAAACTGACTGAAATGTTAAAGAGTCAGCATTCATTTTTGCTTCTTACGCTCCGCTAGAGAGCAATGATTTGCTTGTTGTTTTTCAGTTTAAAAAGACGTAACTTTGGATCGACACCATAGAGATTAAAATGACTGAGCATGTATTGGCCGAGATGTGTCACGTGACAAGTTACCTTCGTCCAAAAGACGGTAGTCCCTACTTCAATTACTTGCACTCCTTCCTTTTCTGAATTTCCACGTGGCAGGTATCGCTTTGATACGTAAGTCGCCTCGCCGGAATCAATGCTGCTCCTGCAATCACGTAAAAAGGAATAAGTTTTATATTTAGAGCTTTCTGGGAGGTGCCAGCAACATGTAAAACTTTTATACACCGTTGCTATCTCCGGCTCCAGGAATACTGACGTTCCATACGTACGGGGCATATGTAAATGTGAATAACACGTCTCTCATACCACAATTAGATGAATCCGAACTTGTGACTGCTGTCATTAAAGGTATACTGTCATAAGTCTTATGTTCCAATTTTGCCACAGTTACCATGGAAAGAGAAAATCTAACCAATCACAGATTTTAAGCGGGTGGCCGCTTAAAACAGCGCCCTCACATGGGCATTTTGAATACCAAGGGACGCCCCTTTGACCATATATGGGCTTATTCAGATTACAGGTGACTGTATATACAGTGTCGATTTCACATAGTATTTGCTGAATAGGCCTGTAAAATCTTACTCACTTGGTCACGACATCAAAAACGTCTTCCTTAAATTCATCTTCTCTTTCGAATGACGTAATGTGTATAAATATATTACTAGTGTCATCAACGCTTGGAATTGGCAATTGGGGATGGACCAGTGTACGTCCTTTGAAGAAAAAAGTATATCAGAAGTCCATTAAGACTATTTTAAACGTTGAAGATACATGCTTGTACATCTATCACAGTTTTAAGTCTTAAAAGCCGGAATTATGTTGGTCATGGCTGCACATATAGACTACAGAGGTCTGACAGATCAAAGCTAAATTTTATCATGAACTCATTACAATGTCCCGATAGAGTTTTCTGTGAAAATGCTCGTGCGCTTCTGGAGAGATATGTTTTGATTGTTCGTTTTATACAAAATCATGTAATATAGCTATCTGTAGTGATATAACAGAACAAACGCGTACGAAGAGTCGTTATATGGTTTATATATTTTATTCCTTTTTTTCTTTAATGAGCAAAAAACGGCGGAAGAGGGATTGAACATTGTATAGTGGGACTTTTGGATCGAAACAATAGCCTACATGAAATCATGAGAAAGGAGAAAATCAAACATTTCTCCTTCGATTAGCGAAGACGAGGTAAAGTTGTACAGATAAGTCAAGTTTCGCACGGAAAAAGATGTCTTATAATGAAACATAAAGGTTACTCGAAAACTCTTTAGTCTCAGTAAAGACAATGTAGGTATGAAAATGTACAAAAAACGTAGATTTTGCGTACATTTTTCGGGCAGAACTAGTCACATGACTTGTTCCATTACTGAGCATTTGGTCAGCATGTATCGATAATAATTCCTCCGACAGATGTGGTGAACAGCAACTGCCTGCAGCGTCGCCATGATCACAAAAAAATTGAACGTCACTCACCGACTGCCTTCGTTTCACCGTCAAAGACGAAAGGGTAGCAGAGCTGGCCGTCCCGGAAGTACGTCAGCTCTGACGTAATGTCCGTTACCAAGAGATCGACCCCAACAACGCCTTTGAGTTCATTGTTGTGTCTTACAGGTAGGCCTACCGTCGTCACTAAACCTACAATCCGAGAGATATTATTCCTCACACATTAAAATGTAGACAGATAAACTGACATGACTTTCTGTGGCGGGAAATTCAAAATGAAAATCGATGTGAGTAAAGAGACCATGGACTTCATAAGATCATCACGTAATTCATGTACTTGTGACGATCTCATCCAAATATGATACAATTGAAACAAATAAATCGCTGTTCTTATGATGAATTTACATCAACAGTAATTGGCTTTTCTTGTCTCTTTGAGGATTACTAAGTTTTGAAAGTCGTCCAGAATTTGTTTCTTTGTGATCGCAAGTACAATTTAACGGCGCCAATTCAAGCGATGATGTTGAGTCGGTGTGCCACTGCAGATATCTTGTGTGTTCCCCCTTGGCTGTAACTTTGGAAAGATTTTGTCGATGGTAAACGAGAAGAGCCATCGTCGTAAACTACGTGATCTTTACGGCAACAGCTTAGCGCTACCCTTGATTTTTGCGTAGGTCAGCGGAGCGGAAATCATCTGGTTCGCGAGAATGAGAAAAGCGAACACAAGGCAAATATTTCACTAGCTCTGCATGGCAGGGCTGTGTGTTACCGGCGTTATACGGCCTCGTATAACGCCGGTAACACACAGCCCTGCCACGCAGAGCTAATATTTCACATGACCATGACGGTCACCATCAACGAACGTTAGCTGCTTACCGATACCCGATGCTGCTTGGTATGGGACAGAGAAGATAAAATGTTCGGAGTGGACGTCGTTTGAAAAATAGTCGTAGTAGGACGCCATCACCGTCCGAAGATTGTTAGGATCAGAGACGTGCACGTAGCGGCCAGCCTATACAAGTGAAACAAAGGAATTTCACGAGTTTTGAAAAAAAATTGAAAGTTTCACACATGTGTAATGAACATTGTTCTTTGGAAAGTAACGTGTTTTTGTTATGATTCCGCGGGGCGGTAATGTTTTATACATGGCAAAATCCACTGCTAGAGATGTTGGGTGTGGGGAGTGGGGTGAGGAGATGACACAAAACTTCATAACACTAATGAACATAGGGACAATTTACGAACAACTCAGAGGAAGACCATGGCTAAATACTATGACAAGAACCTAAGCCTACGAGGTGTTATAATGATCATGGCGTCTACAGTATACGGTGTTTTTCCCTGTCTGACTTTGATTTTCCTCTAAATCGCATAATATTATGGACCAAAATTATTTAGCTGGATGTGTTTACCCTGATTGGCCCCGCTGACTCATCACGAGGAACACCATACTTGCTGCCATCTTGGTCGGCGATATCTTG
>LD343371.1:160435-171093 GCA_001465055.1 Ptychodera flava
ATAATCTGTTTCTTTCGCTCATGATCCGACACTGCTTTGTCTGTCGGTTCTCCGTCGGTCAAGAACAGGATGACTTGATCTGTAAGAGATTTGGTCAAAAAGTTCAGCGCGATCTGGTTTAAGGTAGAATATGCCCGGGGGAAAGATATTTGGACTCTCAAATTTTTCAACACTTTACTGATCTAAATCTTGTGTAGTCTCGTTTTCTTTGAGTAAGCTACGTTTTCATGGTCCTATTTTCAAAATCCGATAGCGGCAGTTTGTTTCTACAATACAAAATTTAAAGTTTGCATGGTGACCTTCGATTTTTATTTTACATTTTGGAATGCTTTCCTCTATTGAAGTTCGAGCAAACTATTAAATCATTCATTCGAGGCGAATACTACCATAAGACAATTGCAGAGTGTATTGTACTCAGTCGCTGGAAGGAGTTGCTTTTATCGCAAGAACTTGAGCCGAGGCCTGACGGGCAACGCCCTCTATATGCACGTCGTTCTTCGTAAAACACAGTGATGGTGAATGAAACTGCTAAAGTTGGTGAGAGTTATCAGGTCAAATGTACAGACAGACAGGGACAGAGAAATACAGAGAGAGGAAAGATGTGTATTTGTTACATATAGAAACATAAACAGGTCACGATTGCAGTGCGTGAAAAACAGACACATCGAAACAAACTGACAAACTTTAAGTACCCAACATGCAATGGCCTGCGATAGAAACAAAATTTGCAGATCTTGGCGGAGAAAAAACGGTACAACGCGAACGACAGAGAAAAATGTCAAATTGCTAATGAATAACATAACCAGATTGAATGAGAGGGTGATCAACGGCGGCGAGAAAGCAAAGATTTTATCTCATGTGTCGTCGTTTAGGTTTGACTGAAGGAAGTAGCGCGTTTGTAATCATATGTTCCATTATTTTTCTCGGTTTACTTTAATCAACTTTTCATAATGCCTCTTGAGTCTACTGTGCAAAGCAGCCTGTTTTGAATTCTATGCTTGCTGTATTTTGCCGACCATTTAACCTTTAAGGCGCCAATTCTCGTGATCCAGTTGATTTACCGAATTCTTGATTTTAAGATAGGCTCTACAGCCGAGTTTGTTTACAGGTCATTAATCCCTCCGAACCCAAATCTCTAAATAATAATAATAATATAATAATAATAATAATAATAATAATAATCATACCATCTAGGGTCGGTGACCAGGTTCTGATCTACTTAACAAACGTACCTCTTTTTATATCTCCAGCCAAGGGCTTGGACGCTTCCAGTAGATCGAATGCTGCATTGAAGGCCTTGTCATAATGAGTTCCACCTGTAAGTCAAAGCAAGACAAGTCAGATCTACACCTTGCTTTTTCGACACAATTATCACTAGTGGAGCATTCTAATCTTAACTTCAAACGATAAAAAAGCGAAATACATTTGGTCTTCAAATAACCTTTGAGCTTCCCTGCCTCATGAAGTGAGCGTCATCGTAAGAAATCATGCTTCGGTGAACATTAAATACACGTAAGTCTTGTACGTCGCAGTCCACTTTGGGGCTCTACAAAGCCATCTGAGATTATGATCTTGGCAATGGAACCTGATAGGAAATATAAAATTTGCATAGAGAGAACCCCAAGTTGACTCATGTGGTGCATACGACGAGAATCAAGCACACGCCATTTTGCAGTGATGTTTTGTCGTATTCCCCAATCCCCAATGGTTACATCCCATGTGTCACCAAAACATCGCGGCTAGATTTATATTTCATTACACCCCCCTTCCAAGAACACTAAGCTAGAAGGACACTTTTTTGGACGGGGGTTGGTTTGAAGAACTACGGTATGACTTGATAGATACTACAAATAACGATCAGGGAGCTACTATCTCACCGAATTCCACTGTCGTATTGATGAACGACTTCAAATACTTGACGTTAAAGGAGTTGGCCGCTGCAAGCTCTTTGCCATAGCAACGACTGGTCGCCGAGGTGCCAGGTGGGACCTCCACGGTGTCGGAGAACATCACAACGCCAACCTGCGAAGAGGATCGTTAAAGGACCAGTGGCCGAACTTTTGATGACTTTTCATCATTTTTGTTTTAAATGTCAACTCTAATTTCTTTTTCTATTCCCTGAAACATGTTGACGTACGCAGCATTGGGGAGCTTAGCCCTTGTAGTTGTAACTTTTGGTGAGTTTTTCTCTATTTTTGCTTTTAAGGCAATTGCAGTGTTTTATGCTACTCCCCAGAGCATGTGGAATAACCAACAATTTCGCTGTGTCAACGCAGTGGCTGTATGTGATGTGGTGTGATGCACTGTTATTGGTGATATTTTATTTCTAGTCCGCACCAGAATTTACCAGTCAACAATAGCATTACAGCATTGCAACATGCATCTACGAGACAGTCTTCTGTAGTTTATTACACGCGATGGTCTACTGAAGTGATATTTATAAGCCAACAGACTTGCGAAAAGTCTACATCTTCGTGTACTGAAGGCTTTCTTATCATAATATTGCCCTCTTTTCTTATTGCCGGAAGAGCGACCAGTCTTCAAGACTTGAAACTTAAGATATGTTTTATTGCATTCTATGAAAACATAAATAAATTTTAAAAGAACTGCGCTGTGGCAGGCACTGACAACTCGCTATGAATATGGTACGGTCGCTATATTCGTTTCAGATGTGTACGTAAAACATGGAATAGACCATGCGTTTTGTTTCAGAATGTTTACAAGTTCATGTGGCATATAGGCATAGCGTATTGGGTTTCGAATAAACAGTAGTGTTTTCACTGACCTTATCGCTGGGGTTCATGGTTCCTAGGACAGAATTTGCAGCATCCTTAGCTATTTGCATCAGACTTCTCCCCTCGTACACGTCACTCATGGACCCACTCTTGTCGATCACTATGACAACGTTTTTCGGTTCTGGTGTGGCCGTCTCTACGTACCAGGGCCTGTGAGGGCGGTATAGACAAGATATCAGGGAGACGCGGTGATGCAAAAGTAGAGAATAAAATCTCTTCACCAGAAATACATGCTGTCCATATTGTAGCAGAGAGAGAGAGAGAGAGAGAGAGAGAGAGAGAGAGAGAGAGAGAGAGAGAGGCGCGGAGGGAGGGAGAGGAGGGGATGGGGAGGGAGTGATCTATGGAGTCGGGGGCATACGACAGAGCCGGAGATAGGGACCGGAAAAGACCGACAAACGTGACAGAAACACGGTTAGAAGACGAATACAAAGTAGACAGGAAGAATATACTGAGAAGCAGAGAAGTATACAATAACATTAAGAGGGACAGGCAGGGGGCAAAATAAGCTGTTGGTTCAGTTAGTCGATCAACCAATTCTTCCAGATAGACTATGGTCTACAAAGACTGCAATCGTTATCCATTTCTGTTCAACATTATATCGACTTAAACTCATCGCATTTCTACAATGATGTGTATTGTACTGCTAATTTCTCCTCTCTTCCACCACCCCTCCATGAACCGTTCTTTGCCTCACACTGTTTCCCACTGCATTCAACACTTCTTTCTCCGTTTCTAGGTGTTAATACCCAACCCCTTCTTCCACTTTATCCTCATTATGATATTTTTAACCATCCTGTTATTCTTGATCAGGACAACGGCAAGCTTGACTATACATTTATGGTATTTATGTCAGAAGCAAATACCTGAATCTATTGTCATAGATGTCACACGACTCCATTCTATGAGCCGGGAAGATTGTGAACACCCCTTCCTCGCTGCCGTAGTACTGCCATTTCAGACTTGGATTCCGTTGAAGGTTGGTCTTCATGGTGTTCAACACGTCCTGTGTGAGTTTGCGTGGGTTGGACACCTTTGCCGCGGCCGACACCCGTTCACACGCTGCATCTGCATCAATCTAAAGACAGAGAAAAGTGACGACAGTTACGGAGATTGTTGAATATTTTCCTGGTTCCCTAGGTTCTCTAGAAGTACATGACAAACAGACGACGACTTCAGATGACTTTGTTGTATTAAACACAGGTTCAAACATGAATTTACAATGCAGTTTGAAATAATTGTTCCACTGAGCATGGATCTCAGACACCCGCTTTCTGTCTATGCGATGGTCAGTAGAAATTACTTGCTGCAATGATAAATTACTAGCAGTGTAGTCTTGTTTATTATTTCTATAAATTTAAAAAAATATATCACTAAGTGGATGTACATATGTGTCTGCTTGTCTGTCTGTCTGACTGTAATATCTAGCTATTTACCTTTATCTGCTACTTTTCTGCCAATCTGTCTCTGTCTCATTATATATATATATATATATATATATATATATATATATATATATATATATATATATATATATATATATATATATATGTGTGTGTGTGTGTGTGTGTTTGTATGTATATAATATGGAACGATATTTCTTACGTTTGACACTAGCTGTATGGTATACCACTAATGTGATATTTTTGCCATACACTTAAAAAACATAAAATGATTTCGACTGTACGATTCACAATATAGCATCTATGCTCTGCCTTCTGTCCTTAAAGGGGCAAAGTCGGCCATTTTTCATGAATTTTGTTTGATGCGAGATACTACTTATATTGTTTGACATGTTGAAAGATACTGAATTAATGGGTGACCATGCATATATTCGACCCCGGTTTCAGACAAATTAAATGAAACCATCGCGAAAATGAATTAATGGTCATGACCATTAATTCATTTTCGCGATTGTCTTGTTTATCGTGTCTAAAATCGGTCTAAAATTCAGTATCTTTCAACATGTCAAACAATATAAGTAGTATCTCGCATCAAACAAAATTCATGAAAAATGGCCGACTTTGTCCCTTTAATTTATGCAACACGACCAACACCATATTCAAAGCACACACCTCTGTTCCAAACTTGGAGTCGTACTCGAGTCCCTCGACGGTGCAACACTCTGCAAACGTCGCCTGCTTGTCGTCTCCGTAAGAGAGCAGAACGCTTTCGTGGAGAGCTGTCAACGCATCCAGCCTCGACTTGAACTTGTCCGTCAAATCTTTCTTCAGCTTCAAATTCAAAATAGGAAATTTACACTTGTATGTCATGGTGGGCCAGTAAGGAAGACAAGTTTGAACAGAAGATGAGTCAGAGGACAGTCCTTCCGTGATGACGGGGACTGTAGACAGAGTAACAATTTATTCTTGGAAGTTAATGGATGACACAGGGAAACTGGTTTGGGAAAAGGTGGTTTTCATAGAACAATCGGGAAAACGCGTATGCACCAGCGGGAAGATCACTCGGGCGAGTAATGCGATTGCACACGCGAAACAAAGACAATCAAGTAAGTTAACGTATTTCTTCCATTTACCTCGAGAAAGAAAGCTTTTTGGTTATGTTTTTCTTGAATTGTTGATTGAAAGAAGACAAAGTGAATGTGCGTGTTAGAATAGCACGCTACTCGTTGAGGCAACTTCTAGATCTTTATTAACCCTGGGCTCCATTGGCTAGGAGTTCGAGGCTGTACCGTGCACACTTCTATCGCCTCTCACACCGCCGCCATGCGTGGTGCCACCCGTAGAAAAACGGCGAGCGCGCAGCAATATGCTGCGTTCACTTTCTGAATTCAGAAGAGCACCTGAAATGATGAATTGGTGCTTGAAAATTAAAAATACTGTTGCTATTTCCTCAATAAATACCTACTGTTACTCTAACACGTATACATCTCTCTTATGACATCAAGTTCAGGTGCACTTCCGCATTCGGAAAGTGAACGCAGCATCATTGCAGCGCGATCGCCATTTTTCTGCTGGTGGCGCCATGGCGGCGGTGTGAGAGGCCATAGAAGCGTCACAGTACACAAACGTGGCCTCGAACTGCCCGCCTATGCAAGCCAGGGCTAGACCTTATGTGCGCATTTCAAGAAACACGGTCTTCTCGTGTGCGCTGCGTGCCTAGTACTGGTCTCAGGCATCACATTCGAGTATTTACTATGTATGAATTACCAACCTTGGCCATGATCAAGTGACCGTCAAGGGGAACAGCATGCGACACTAAACTGTTGTAGTGTTCCTAGAGGGATCAAAATATCAAGTTATGGTTAGAATGCGTTGACCAAGATTCCACTTGGGTCAGGGCAACAAAGTAAGCAAGTATAAATATCGTCATTGAACTTCAGTCGCTTTTGGTTCAAGTTATTGTGAATAATCAGAGGTTCCGCCAAATATTTGCTCTCGCAATCTCCCTCATTAAAATTTAGTCCTCTTCTTTACGAAGATAACTCGCGAAAAATTCTACTTCGACACTATCAATAAGACTTCAGCAAGAAAGATGAAATTTCAATTTCTTACTTAATGTATTTAAAAAAGTCGAAAAAATGTGAACTTTGAAAATGGTGATGTGTGTGTGTGTTTTAGTCACGTGATGCCACCAAATAATGCAATATGTCAAGAAACCCAAACAATGCACTTTACCGATGAACTAAATATAATTCAAATTCTCCATTTATACTGATTATACTGATTTTATGTAGCTAACGTGTCCAAGGTCTCAGAAATATCCGACAGCCATAATATATTTTGCCAAAGCCTCACTTTGCGTTTGTATTAGTCAAATTTTAAATCCGGTCTGTCTAGTCATACACTGACAATGCTATAGGTGGCGTTCCCATTTCTTACGTCCCTCCCACTGTCCGAGGAGAAATTTGAATAATCCTGCCAATATTTTTTCAGTTGAAAGGATTCATCGTTCAAGTCTCCGCTCGATAACCTATAATAATAATTTTGTTGTTTTTTATGTATTTTCTTGGTTATAATTGTCATATCATTTTTGATCACAGTCATGGCTACTTGATCCTTCCACTATTTACCTGCATTTCTCCGACACCCAAACCATCGTTGGCGAGCTTGTCCAATTCCTTGCTGAATTTCTTCACATCCAAGATGGCGGCGCTGATCAGTGATACCAAACACAGGACGCTCACCGTCGTGCATTGTGCAAGCGGCAGGGCCATCGTTGTATCTGTTCTAGTGAACATATAATAATCGGACGAGGTAATTATTTCAATTGATTGGTGTATAACCACTGGTGTTTTCACCCCATTAAAAATTAACGAAAATAATTAATAATTATACACTTGTTCAATGCACAAAATTTACACATCATCCTTTTTTATCCTTTTTGACTGAAAGTGGCGCCGTCATCAATTTAACGACTTCCTGATCGAACACGAACAACCCGGGTGAAACAAACAACCACTGACAAGAACCCGGATCTTTGATATTAAAAGGGGCTGTAAGATAAGTAAGCGAAAATGTAGGTTTCTCGAAAATAGAATTAACACATAATTTGCACGTCTGCCATTCGGTGTAAATCCATGTCCTTTATCAATATACAATAAATCAATGAATGTTGTAATTGTCGAACAAGTTAATTGATTCGGTTCAACGGAGACGCAGATATTTCTCAATAAATTTTACTATACTTTATTTGGCTATGAAGGCATTTAAGAGGATGTACAGTCTAGATATTTTACTCAGTGCAGTGACGTCAGAGACGACTGCTAGTACATATTATGGGATATGCTTGATTATTTATGACCGTAACGTCTCTTATCTGATATATTTCTGAAACTGAATATTTAATCAGAGAATGCAGACTGAGGTAAATAGCTTAAAATACAGCAGATACCGATCATTGAGAACTCTATGTTAGAGTTCCCATCTCTCTCTCTCTCTCTTTCTCTCTCTCTCTCTCTCTCTCTCAGTATACCCAATATATCCGTATTTACAAGACGAATCGAAACCAAACTTCGATGAATATATCCTACCGGTCCATAAACCGACAATGTGTACAACAGGGTTTATGAGTTTAGTCTGAGAGATTCTGTCGTGTATGTGTGACCCGCCTTTTACGACCCTTTGTTTGAAGTTGGCGAATGATGCATCCTGACATACCTAGGATGTCTAACAAGTGAGTTAGCTACTTTAAAAGTATTTTTATCGCAATTGCTGATCTTAAACAAACAAATAAACAAATAAACAGGAACACAGAACGGTGCATGTTGTGACCGGTTTGACAAGAATTGTGAAGGTGATCAAATTATACCAGGGAGGTACATGTATCTGATTCATAGCTCCATGGTGATGCCGTATTGAGGGACAATAAGTGATGCTTTGAGTCGTTACAATTTTGAAGGGTTTAGTTAATCGGGGAGCCCCTCACCGGGGGGTGGGGGTGGGGGCAAATAAAAGTACGCAGTGTACAAGCCAAGGACACTGTGAAGGCAAACTGACGGTTATCGTCAGCGTAAACCCATCGGAAATCGGAATTCAACAAAACAGAGTTGTGCGAGATAATACACGACCGTTTTGCTGCTTATCGTATAAAATATCACAACTTATGTCTATCTGCGCATGTCCTAAATCAACAAAGAATGCCAATTTAAGGTCAGCGCGCGTAACAGAGTGGACCGGACGTGGTATTACATCACATAGCGACTAAAAGCAAGGCACCTGTTGATCATTATGCACAATGCAGTGCCCTCTATGTACAAGTCGACACTGTCGAGTCAACATTCTCAAGCAGTGACTCCACCGAAACAAGCAAATCCTTTCGAGACAGCCTGCCATTTGGGCACTTGTCTTATCACTAACGACTTCACAGATAGAGTTCACGGTACCTGACAACGGTTGAATTTCTGGTATGCTAGCACGATAAGTCATGTATTAAACAACGAATACAGATTTATTATCTCTGTTTGAGTCTTGGATTTCTGAAGGTGAAGTTCACCAGCCGCTCAGGGCGCTTATGGATTTCTTTTCTTTTTTTTTGTAAACATAAATTTACGTGGTAAGATGCAGGGACAGTATATATACCGATTTGCTGCCTCGGTGTTTTATGAGTATTGATTACGTGCCCGGGGGTACATTTTTCACACGGGCAGATGTTTCATACATTTTTTAAAAGTGTCGGGTTCAAACAGTCAACTTCTAACTTACCTACAATACTTCACTCCAAAAGGACTTGCTCTGTTGACATAACGAAACAGGAATCCTCGCACTTCCCTATTTTCACGATATTCTCATATGGTCCATGAGGGTTGAAAAGAATATGGCCGCGTTATGTTTTCTCGTACGTCATGTGACCCCATCGTTGGTGACATATTAACTTTGTGGCGGTTTTAGGCGCCCCCTCGAATTTGCGTTGAAGGCGATCTCAACACTATTATACTATGTCGCCAAAGGGACACGATATCTGTAGCGTCTTCAAATTCCCCGAGTAAAAAAGTTTTGATACACGTCGCAGCAGAGCGTATGTTCGTGACACGGGTGGTGCCCGAGAGATTTTACGATCGTTGACGCTTGACATAGAAATTGACACGAGCTGGGTTGATGATTAAACTCCTAAATGCTCAGTAAAGCACTAAACGGTGATTTACAACAGTAATTGTATCTACGTGCTCATTGCTTTGACACACGCCTAAAGGTATTCCGACTTACAAAGCAAACTTGCTTGAACGAGCTGAGAATAGGTATTCCTTAAACAAACAAGTTTACAAGCCTGGACGCTACTCGGGGGCAGATATTTATATTCCGACTCTCCGATTTTAAAAATTCTTTTCTGATCTACCACTTTTTTGGGCTCATTTTGAAGCTCTTGGCAAGGAGTAAGAAACACGTTCACCGTCGTAGTCTTTCCATAGCGATAGAAACGAGACTGTAGAGTTTTCCGACAAAAATACAAAATTTTACTTTCCCCAAACACTGGGATATTAACCTGTTTGAATTTCCTCAGATTTTTATACTTGATTCAGTACGAGAATGGTCGGAAATTTCATTAAGAAAAGTTGAGTATGTTGGAAAGTTTCAGCGTGAAATGTTTGAGCAAAAGTTGAAGTCTTTCACTTTCGAGGCGCGTTTTCAATAAAACAAAGACACTTAAAATAATATTTGTACTCCCACCGTGCGTCCTTTCTTATTTCTCTTCGACGAGGCCACATTTTTTGTTGCTTTTTCCAAATGTTGTTGCTGTTGTTGTAAAAAATATTTCATGAAGCAATATGCGGGCGTTGTTTTCTCGGCCACGAGAGACGACAACAATATAAAGAAAACAAACAAACAAACACGGATAAGCTTACACTTGACGTGTACTCAGTTTGCGGTCTTGGACAGTTTTTATCCACATTTTAAGATTTTTCTCATCGCTGAGCACTATTAGAGACATGCCTTGCCACCCGACGGCCTATTTGACCCCCACATCACCATAGCCGTCAGAGTTAGAGACGGTAATTTGATCCTTTGAGATTGTAGCTGATCGGTCACGTGCCGTGTGCCGTACTGATATGCTGAACGAGTTCTGGTTTAAGGTAGTACCAGCCACTGGATCATTCAAGCACCTGTTGAAGTAATCCGTTCCACAGTGCGTTTTCCAAAGAGTGGATCCAATCTTTCGCCGTGTTTCTGCCTCGTGAAATTAACGTAGGTACTGGCATATAGTATATCGTCTCTATATAGTCAATCTCCGAAATGTCATATGATGTGAAGTATGCAAATACGTTGTTAATTTGGTCGACATGCTTCATGATACCTTTGCTACATGTTAAGACAAATTGACCTTTGATCGGGATGTTTCCGTTGAAGAGATGAATTTATTACATATGTTTGGCTTTGCCCTCTACGAAAATAAGTACATTAATGC
>LD343372.1:7591-51021 GCA_001465055.1 Ptychodera flava
TGAAAATGAGTTAGCTAGAAAATACGTAGTGGCACTTAACATTAGTTTGAAAATTGACCGTTGGTTTAATGAAAAGATTTCCGACATTCATAAATTTCGTTTATTTTTGCGCTCTTCTGCACCGTTAAGTCTCTTATGTCATGCACTTCGTCTTCGATATTATTCACTCTTGATTGAATATTAACAAATTTATTGTTCAAAATTTCAAAATCACGAATTCAAGTCTAATTACTCCAGAATACCTGCTATGTCTTCTTTGGTTGTTGTATCTTGTCCTGTACTTGTATTCGTGGCAACTGACCGTAACATTTGAGCGGGTTCGCTTCCAAGTCACCAATGAGCACCAGTAGACTGAATAGGCACAGCATGATACCTAGTGACACCTTGCAATACAGCAAAGGAATGCCTAGTTTGGCTACGGCTGGCGGCTTTGTTTGACGGGATATATCACCTCCAACAAAATTGCCAATTTAAGGCGATTTTGCTGTAGACCAATGCCCATTTTGGCATACTTCGTTAGTGCTGTTCTTCACGACAAGGCGATCGACGTAAACAGTTGCCGCTGGAATACTTCCTTCTTGTAGTGTTTTACGGAGCGCTTTTTCTTGCGTGGTATCTGAGTGAAGCAATATAGCCGATCCAACACGGCAGAGTTCTCCGCCTGTAAATGCACAGATATTGCTATATTTACTTTGGAAAACAATTATTCATAATTTTCTCACTGACTTCCATGGATAGCGAATCAACATTTTCGATGAAAATCAAATTTCTTGCACACACACATGTACTTTTAACAAGTACCTCCCACTTCAAGCAACAAACACTAACACAAATTATCAAAATCATTAAAAGTACAGGACCGTTATAGCTTGTTTTGTAGGGGGAATTGTTATTAGTTTACCCGATGCAAACTCCCTGTATTATGATTTGATATTAATGGACGAAGGACTAAATCGGCCTGGCCCACATCTTCGCTTCTAATATTTGCGCAAAGAAGGGTGGCCCTCCTATAAACGCATGCATGATATTTTATTACCCTTCAAAAATGCTTGCAAAAAAAACGACCATCCTCCAAAACATAGGCCTGAGAATGAGCCAATAACGAGCAATAATCAGCCAAAAATTATCTGCCCGTAAGTTAACCTACAAAAGTTCCGCCATTCCTAGAAATCACGCCCTCTACGACATGTTTGGTACTAACTAGAAAAGTCTACGACAATGCTCATGTAAAATGAGTTTGACAGAAAGATGCCATAAACAATTCGTATAGAACATATTGTCATGAAATACTGGACACGAAATCGCCCTTGGAGCCCGTTGGTGCGGATGGGTCCCTACTTTGAATTTGCAGGTGGTTGAGAAAATAGGCAATATCCCTGATTTTCAGATGGGGCGTTCCCGTGTATGTCAGTCACCAAATTAGGGGCGGGGTTTTAGTCACATGTCCAGGGTAACCATGGGCAACCAATCCCCCCGGCTGGGACACTCTAGAGGTAGCCGTCCTGCAGTGAGCAGTGCATATCTGTGCTCTCCTGATCTAACCTCTTGGCTACCGCTATTTCCTTCTATTTTGCGTTAAATCATATTTCCTGCTACTCTTAGTAAGCCTCCGGGAGGCTGAGGTGCCAGATTTACAGGTATACCAAGTTAGTTTTCTCAGGTTCTCTTCATTGTTGGTTTCACCTGAGTCAAGGCAGACGTGCGTTCAGTCGCCTCTCTAGACCCAGTTTTATACGTGCGTGTTCTGTCCACGCACAAGTCGAACACCTCAGTGACGGACGTCATTCAGAAGCCCGTTCACGTTACCACACTAAAGATTTCTGAGAGAATTGTCCTCACGTATTTTATCAGGTGTTGACTTTCATGGTATTTCTGGAAATTCAGAGGATTTCGTTACAATATTGAGGCATGTTGACGAGTTTAATCATTTTGGCAGTATCAAGACTTTATTCAATTTTTGCAGTCATAAAATCACAACATAGTAAATTAAAACAATAATTTTTTGGAGGCTGTTGCGTTGATGATATATTGACCGTTATATTCAAGTAATATACTTTTTTAAAAACTGTCTCGAAGGTATTGGTGTGAACGCAAACTGTTACGTTCGAAGTGACAAGTGATTAGTCTGTAGTGTTCAATGTACAAAGATAGGATTGGAAAGTCATAAAGTGCAGTACTCTGATTGTACACAAAGTCAAGATGATAACTTTTCTGTAAATCTTTCACAGGTGTCCTATCTATTCCAATGACGACAGGAATTGAAACTAGACAAAGTTATCAAAGACAACACAATACTTCAACGCAGACGGATCCATGTGGAAGTTATGAAAGTCGGAGTGTTGCGTTCGATACAGAACAGCCAAACTTTCCGCAACAAGCTACAGTCGGTAAGAAAATGCAAGTTAGAGTATCTTCAATTGTAGTATCACTGAACAAGCTGGTAGACAAAATGTGAATGAATGAATGAATGAATAAATAAGTTAAAGTACAATTGAAGTTCTTTAGAAAAAACCCGCGTCATATTCCAGCCATTAAGGGTTTCAGTTCATTAGTTTCCTTGATATTAGAAAATTACATTTGCTGTGGTTCATGACGACTCCAATGGTTCAAACCAATTTTGTATGAAGTTACTTTCTGACCTCTGCCTACGCCTTAACGGTTGAGAAAGTGTTTCTGAAATCCAAACGAATGATGTGAATTTGGGACTTCCAATACAGTTTTACATTTTATCATTTGTCCCATTTCCCTCGATCTATGACCAAAGAGACAGCTTTTAGGAAACTTTCCGGCCCTCAAGCAAACATACATATGCTGCTATCAAATGACCAAGAAATATGAGGATACGCGGAAACATCCCTCTTTTGAAACTACAAAGTAACATCGAAAAGGGCTAATTTAATGTGGACGGGCATGTGCGGAGAGTAAATTTGAGCCGCTGTCTAACTCATTGCTTTGTTCAAACCTTTTAGTAAATTTAAGCAAAGATCGTGTGAAATGCTCGAATTAAAACGTATTCTTGCTCCGCTCAATCTGAAAAAGAATTCACATCTAAGAGTAATTAAGGTGGAGTTGCACGAAACTGACGCAGTTTTTTCAAAGGAATATTTCTCATCAAACATTACAAGGTAGCCACAGTATAGATTTCTGAAAAAATCGACCGTATACTGCTTTCACAATATTCATTAGGCGACTTGAGAGTGTGGAAGGTTCCATATAGTCTAACGAAAATGTACGGAGATTGCACTATTAATGAACGTACATTTTCTCATTGAGACTTCAATTTTTCACTCGCTTATTTTGAATTTCCAGTGATGTTAAACATCGCGATCGGTAATTTGTTTCCCTTGTAACACATTTTGCACAGTGACCCCTGATTGTCATCAGCTCCACTGTCTGCGATGCGGAGGTTATGAGATAGGTGGTAAGCTTAGTCGTCTACGTCATCGGTTGTAGCAACGTCCGTCAACTTTTCACATCGCAAGCCTTTTAGCTCCAATACAGCTTGTCGGATTCACAGAGTAACATAGGCAGAGTCGCAACGCTTGCATGCCTTTTGTTCCATGGTCGTCTCGGTAGACTATTGGCTTTTCATATTAAAATGAGCTCCAAAGGTGTTAAACTTTTTGGAGGCTTTGTTTGTGGTTGATAATTACACGAGATTATGCGAAAATACGACGAGATGGCATCGTACTGCCAGTCGCGTAGCAACCATAGTTACTTTGTGAGCTCTCAGGCCAGAAACACTGCTTCACGCCAATCAAAACATAACACGCCAGCAGTTTCATAAACATGTCCTTCCTTGACGCACGTGTAAAAGAGGGTATGACTGACCGTAAACCATTGAGTAAAACCAGACAGTATCGATAAAAGACTTTCAAATTTGGTTCAAACAAGCTCATTATATATTCATAAAAATATGAGAGGAATTTTTAAAACGGTAAAACTCATTTTCCTGAAGCTCAAAACACTCCCGTTTTCGGCAGAACGTCAATTCTGCTCAGCACCACACGACAACAACAACACAAACTTTGCCGAACATACTTTCGCTTAACAATTGGCGAAAATCCGAAAATTACCGAAGGATTCATGGTCGGCACTCTTCGGAAAAGAGAGGCGAGAGCAGCCTGAGGTGAGGCGAACATGGATGGGTTACGTAACCGCTTCACGCCTTAAACAATACCCGTTGCCACTCTATGTTTCTCTATGTCAGATTGTATAGAAATCAGGCATGCAGGTTAAGGGGATCTTAGTCGGATTTGTTCAATTGTGTCAAAAGTTGCATATTTTGAATTTGGGGGACAGTTTATTGTCATTTTCAGTTAAAAACTTCTTCTCTAAAAGCGCTTGTTCGTTTGCTTTGAAATTAGGTCAGAAGTTTTTTTTTTATAGGAAGTAAAGACCAGTTTAACCTTCTATCATATTTTGTATGTAACACAAGAATAACTGACGAAATGGTAAATTATGAAAAACTTAGAACTTTTTCATAACCATTGTAGTAAGAGTTAAAGGTAATCATCTGTGGAAAGTCGGTGTACTAATATCTCAGCAGTTTATAGGAAAACCAGTTTTCAAAGATTTAATTACTTCTTTTTCTTATTTATCTTTGTCAACTATGTCAATCAAACGGCTGGTTGAAGGTCATGACCTCTTTGACTTTATCATAATGTTTATAACCTGCCCGTAGCATTCTCTCGACTTTCTCCAAATGAAGCCACATACCTTGGGAACCCAACCATTTTTTATCTTTTATTAAAACGAAATCCAGATAGCTAATACATCAACTATCAAAAACAAATCCATAGTCACCGAAACACAGAATGTGTACCACCATTAAGTCACATTAGAGTCACCATTTTTTCCACAAGCTCTAGAAATTCTAAATTTTCTCCAAAGTCTCGTTCAATTTTGTATATCATAACGAGCTCATTTTTTAACATAACATTTATTGGAATTTTCTTCTCTATCATCCAGTATTTATGTATTGACCATTTTCCGATCAATATCATTTTTTTCACAATCATCGTTTGTTCGAGATTTGAGACCGAAACTTGTTTAGCGAAACAGTTGAAAATTACATCTAAGTTGTCCAAAGTAACAACTCTGTTAAAAAAACCGACAAATCATCTCTGTTATTTTCACCCATAGTCTTTTACCGTAAATTTATGTTCTAGCAAGTCAATTGCGTTGCAAATAGAACAATCCATCGAATCCATTTTTTTCAGAAAAAAGACATACTTGTTACAGGGGAACAATCTGTGCAATAATTCCCATTGAAATCCCTGTAGTTTCCTTTCTTTTGTGATACTATAAATACTTTTCCAAACCCTTTCGGTCGCTGTATTCTGCGCTATCGGGCATTTGTAGCACCTAGGGAAGTACACCACTTGTTTAATTTATGATCCACACACAGATTTTGACGCTGTAGTAGGTTGTAATATATGATATTACATGTGACATTTTTCAATAGAATAAATACATCATCTTTCACAATACCGTAATGAATATCATTGTTTAACTGGGACTTTGAAGAAAATTTTCAGCTTTTGCTACCATTTGTGTTCTCTGTTGCTGACTGTATACCGGTCATTTAACGCCCTTATATAAAATTCAGGAATAAAGTTTTGTTGAAATAAGTCATTCGAGTCATCCAACTGTAACTAAAACCATGGGATGGCAGCCCATGTTTCATTTTTTACTCGAAACAAGTCTTTTGACCCACATTGCACTTACAGCACAAATCTGCTTAGTCACAGTAACACTCTTGGCACCTCCTATTCTGTAGTCACTTTCCGATACTGATCCTTTGATGGCACGTTTCCTTCTTACAAAGTCATTAACATGACTTTGCACTTCCAATTACCGACGCCAAAAGTAGAATCTGAGACATCGCCAGTACGTATGCAACAAGTACCCTTCCATACACTATCAAATGTCTTAGTCCGTTGGCTGCAGGGGCCCACCGTGCACCCCCCACATCCCTACTTCTTGGGTATTTTTTTGTTCTTTAGGACCTGCTGAACAAGAAAAAAGATGTTAACATTGGATATTTTGGGATGCACTACCTATCTGGGCTGGTTTTTGATTTGCATGTACCGCAAAAAACGGCGAAAAATGGGTAGGGGTAGGGGGTAGTATATCCTCCCCTACATTGAGTAAACTAGCATGAAATAGCACAAACTATACATTTTTAGAAAGCTGAGATTCTGCTCTTTATAGGAAAACACCAACTTTAGCAAAATTAATTAGTGTACATAGAATAGGACGACTTTAAAATGAATTTTTTTGACAATTTTGAAATGTTTTACCCAAAATACCATGTAACAATTGTGATTTACTTGTTATTAAGCAAAATTTGACAGCTTTTTGTGTTTGAATTATTTATTCCCACATATTAAACAAGAAAAATGTGTTAACATTAGATATTTAACTATACACTACTTCTCTTGAGTCAATTTTGAATTGCGTGTATCTGTATGGGGTGTGCAAAAGCTAGGGGTAGGGGTACAACATTCTTTCCTTGATGAAGTAAACTGGCTTGAAATGCCATATACCTTATAGTTTTAGAAAGCTTAGATATTGGTCTTTCTAAAATGCATAAAGATTTAGTGAAAAAATATGAAGTCATAGAATTGGATAACTTTAAATCGATTTTTTCTGGTAATTCAGTATTTTTAACCGGAAGATAATACGATAACTATTGTTTCCTCCTTATGAAGCAAATCAAACACATTTATGGATGTTATTTACTAATTGCAATGTGCTGAAGAAGACAATAAATGTCAAAATTGGGTATTTACCATGCATTATTGTCTCTAGTCACTAAAATAGCAAGTTTTGCTACATTGGTATATCGTGAATGGGCATTTTATTGTTATGCAATGAACTAATGCACAGCCTTAAAAAGAAGACTCGAAAACGTGCACACATAGTCACATTGCCATTTTCTCCTTCAAGTAAATAGATTATTAACCACATGTCTATTGTTATCATTTAATTTTTAAATATTTTTCTATAAAATAATTTTGTTAAGGCGTATTTGGAAAATTGTCTATGCCTCCTTGTCTTACTTTATATACAGCAAGCATTACTAACAATCTATTAGGCCGAGGCTAGAGGGGCGTCTACGTGCACCTCCCCACCATGTCCCACAGGATAACAAACCTGTAATTTTCAGAAGCCTTGGGATCCCTAGAATAAGAAATGGGATTTTAACAGACAAAGTATAGGGACTCAATAGCTGTTACGGTCATGTTTTGAAGGGTACCACAAAATCACGATTTTGTGACCCACGGGGATTTTTGTCAAACCTGTCTTTTTGTACGTGATCTGCTGAGCTTACTGTTTACATGACCTAGATTATGGGGTATCATTAGAAAGATGATTTATTCTTCTGGAAAATGGTATATAGCAATATGCAATATCTTCTATAGTTTTCATGAAATAGGGCCATAATTTACCCCTTCCCCCTAAGTTTTATGCAAAAAATTACTGTCAAAACTAATCTAAATTCCACCAATTATTTACCTTTACATAATACAAAAGGCAATACTGTGTATTAACGTTGTGTTATTTGCTACAGGTACATGTTAGAAACTTGGAATAAACTTTTAACAGAAAAAATATTGGGTACTGTAGCTGTAACAGTCATATTTTGAAGGGTACCGAAAAATCACAGTAGTACTGACTCGCATTCGTTTTTGTTAAACCTGTCTTCTTGTAAGTCTTCTGCTGAGCTTATTTTGAACATAACGCGGTCAATAGGGTACCATTAGACAGTTAATTTACTCTTCTTTAAAATGATATGTTGCAATATGCAATATCGTCTATAGTTTTCATGAAATAAGATCAAAACTTACCCCATACTCCAACGTTTTATGTCGCAAATTACCAAAAGTAACCTTTTGTAATGTGTCAAGGAAAATAATTGGTAGAATTTGAGATTAGTTTTGATGGTAATTTGCGACATAAAACGTTGGAGTATGGGGTAAGTTTTGATCTTATTTCCTGAAAACTATAGACGATATTGCATATTGCAACATATCATTTTAAAGAAGAGTAAATTAACTGTCTAATGGTATCCCATTGGCCGCGTTATGTTCAAAATAAGCTCAGCAGAAGACTTACAAGAAGACAGGTTTAACAAAAACGAATGCGAGTCAGTACTACTGTGATTTTTCGGTACCCTTCAAAATATGACTGTTACAGCTACAGGACCCAATATTTTTTCTGTTAAAAGTTTATTCCAAGTTTCTAACATGTATTGAAAGTGGTCGGTTTGAGAATATGCCAAGGGAAGACAGGCTATGCCAATTATGTGATATGCATCAGATTGAAAATGAGTTTCACTTCTGTTTGGTGTGTCCTGTGTACACTGATTTGAGAAAACGTTTTCTTTCACCATATTATTATGAAATACCATCTCTAAGGAAATTTATAAATCTGATGAATTCTCCGTGTCATCGTACAATTTTGAAACTATCAAAGTATATTTTTTACAGTTTCAGACGAAGAGAGAATTTACTGTAAATATACTTTTCAAGAAATATGTTGTTTTGTTGTCAAACAAGTCTTTGTGTAAGCCCCTAGTTTGTCTGTGTTTATTTTTCCTGTATTGTAAAAAAGGCCGGTGGCCTATATTACCGAATAAACTAATATATATATTTTTTCTGTTAAAAGTTTATTCCAAGTTTCTAACATGTACCTGTAGCAAATAACACAACATTGATACACAGTATTGCCTTTTGTATTATGTATAGGTAAATAATTGGTGGAATTTAGATTAGTTTTGACAGTAATTTGTGACATAAAACTTAGGGGGAAGGGGTAAATTATGGCCCTATTTCATGAAAACTATAGAAGATATTGCATATTGCTATATACCATTTTCAAGAAGAATAAATCACCTTTCTAATGATACCCCATAACCTAGGTCATGTAAACAGTAAGCTCAGCAGATCACGTACAAGAAGACAGGTTTGACAAAAATCCCCGTGGGTCACTAAATCGTGATTTTGTGGTACCCTTCAAAACATGACCGTAACAGCTATTGAGTCCCTATACTTTGTCTGTTAAAATCCCATTTCTTATTCTAGGGATCCCAAGGCTTCTGAAAATTACAGGTTTGTTATCCTGTGGGGTGAGGGGTAGGTGCACGTAGACGCCCCCTCTAGCATCGGCCTAACAGATTGTTAGTAATGCTTGCTGTATATAAAGTAAGACAAGGAGGCATAGACAATTTTCCAAATACGCCTTAACAAAATTATTTTATAGAAAAATATTTAAAAATTAAATTATAACAATAGACAGTCGTCAATAATCTATTTACTTGAAGGAGAAAATGGCAATGTGACTATGTGTGCACGTTTTCGAGTCTTCTTTTTAAGGCTGTGCATTAGTTCATTGCATAACAATAAAATGCCCATTCACGATATACCAATGTAGCAAAACTTGCTATTTTAGTGACTAGAGACAATAATGCATGGTAAATACCCAATTTTGACATTTATTGTCTTCTTCAGCACATTGCAATTAGTAAATAACATCCACAAATGTGTTTTATTTGCTTCATAAGGAGGAAACAATAGTTATCGTATTATCTTCCGGTTAAAAATACTGAATTACCAGAAGAAAATCGATTTAAAGTTATCCAATTCTATGACTTCATATTTTTCACTAAAACTTTATGCATTTTAGAAAGACCAGTATCTAAGCTTTCTAAAACTATAAGGTATATGGCATTTCAAGCCAGTTTACTTCATCAAGGAAAGAATGTTGTACCCCTACCCCTAGCTTTTGCACACCCCATACAGATACACGCAATTCAAAATTGACTCAAGAGAAGTAGTGTATAGTTAAATATCTAATGTTAACACTTTTTTTCTTGTTTAATATGTGGGAATAAATAATTCAAACACAAAAAGCTGTCAAATTTTGCTTAATAACAAGTAAATCACAATTGTTACATGGTATTTTGGGTAAAAAATTTCAAAATTGTCAAAAAAAATCATTTTAAAGTCGTCCTATTCTATGTACACAAATTAATTTTGCTAAAGTTGGTGTTTCTCATAAAAAGCAGAATCTTAGCTTTCCAAAAATGTAAAGTTTGTGCTATTTCATGCTAGTTTACTCAATGTAGGGGAGGATATAGTACCCCTTACCCCTACCCATTTTTCACCATTTTTTGCGGTACATGCAAATCAAAAACCAGGCCAGATAGGTAGTGCATCCCAAAATATCCAATGGTAACATTTTTTTCTTGTTCAGCAGGTCCTAAAGAACAAAACAATACCCAAGAAGTAGGGATGTGGGGGGTGCACGGTGGGCCCCTCCAGCCCACGGACTATCTCCTTGACTATAATTATTGAGAATTATTTCCAGCTTCTCGATTCTCTTATCAAAATAAAGTTTCGGCATTTTTCAGTACCATAGCCAAAATAAACTCGCAGTGTTTTGATTGGCTCTGTTGTCCATCCAATATTAGGCTAAAAAAATGTGCTGTTCCGGTAACATGGTTTTTAAAAATAGGGTAGGTAGGTCGGCAGGGATTTTTTTTCCAAATTATTTTTACTTTTAAGTATGCTTTTTAAGGGGTTCAAGGCGATCAAACACTGACCACAACATTTCAGGAAACACGTATTATACTTATAAAAGGAATAGAACCTCGTTCAAGTAAAAATCCTCGTTCAAGTAAAAATCAAATGCCAGGTAATGAATGCGAGATTTTATGGGGGTTTTTTTGTTCTTTTCTTTTACTTCTGTGTTTACGTAGCTTTAAAAAGTTTAGGGTCGGCACGTAAAAAATAGGGTAGGTCGGGTTATCGGAACAGCACAATTTTTTTCTCGACCTTACCAACCTTTATCGTGAAGTAGAATGTCTGTTTTTTCCAATCAACATTGCCTTTGTTTTGTTGTTGTTGTTGTTGTTGCTGTTGTTGTTGTTGTTTGTTTGTTTTTAAACCACTACAAAAATAAAACTCGTGCATTACACTCAGGATAGCTTATACAGAAAACTAGTCGTAGACAAAAATTGTCGTATCGTCCGCAAAATTTTGCACTGTGATTATCTGAGAGCTGGATGTCACTTATTCGTTTACACTGTCTTACATAATTTACATGTGTAACACTGGATATGTCATTGTACACAGTTTCGACCCATCGAATAAAACTTGGACCAAAGTTGAATGTCGCCAGCACACTAAACATGAAATTTCGATTAACACTATCGAAAGCTTTTTCATAATCGACAAACACAATTTAACCTTTTGATTTGTTTTTCCCTTTGTAACGCAAGATTTCAGAAATGAGCCTAATATTTTCTTCGATAAAACGCCCCTTCATGTAACCAGTTGGGTCCCTGTCTATAAGTGATGGTAAGACAAGTTTTAATATATTTGCCAACGCTTTTGTGGCAATCTTGTAGTCATAATTCAATAGTGACACTGGTCTCCAATTGTTCAGATCATGTTCCACACCTTTTTTGAACAATAAGGAGATGATACCCCACTTTTGTGACACTGAAAGTTCACCTGAAATCCATGCTTCATTCAGCGATGAGGTTACCAGAGTTTTAATATTATGCCAAAGAAGCGATAAAATTCCACTGTGAATTCGTCACATCCGGGCAATATATTCAAAGCCGTCGCACTTAATGCTTTGTAGCATTCCTGCTTAGTCAGAAGTCCTGCACATAATCGACTTTGCACACTCGACAGTCTTGGAATAGCAGTGTCCTTGAGAAAGTCGTCCAACGATGATTCAGGCTCTTCTCACCGATAAAATGTATGATAGAAGTTTTGCTGCATTTTCATTATATTTTCCATCCTCCATTACCAACTCTTTGATTTCTGTTTTAGCGGCGTGGCGTTTTTCAAGACTCAAAAACTAGTTTGTGTCCTTACCTCCTCGCAACCATTGATTACTGCCACTTGCTATCACGTCAGGCTTTTTAAAGAAAACAGTCTACACCTCTCGGTCGCCATTGTCGGGAGTGGTTTTCAGGGTACTTGCCATCACCTGCGCATATGCGGCCTTGTCTTGACTCGCTATGACCTCACAACGACTAGATTTCCAAGAAAAACTTCGTGAGATGATCTGTTCTAGAAAAAAGTTACCACTTTTGAGTCAAACAGCTTGCTCCGCAAACATTCAAGTAACACCTCAACTGCGTTTGCATGCAAAAATAGCAGGATTTGTCAACAATTTTGAAGGAAATCTCAGCGCGCTAGAAAGTCCGCCTCTATAGAATGACAGAACACAGCGACCTCTCCTGGCAACCCAACCATCCACATAACGCGTTCACCGTGACGACCACAATTGCTTTTTGTTTTTGTTAAAGGCAAATGCATGAGGTCAGGTATATGAATATTTATAATTCTTTTAGAGTATTTACGATTCCATTCCTCATTGAAACTTTACCGTACTCATGGTCAGACTTGCTTTCTTCTTAATCTATTTGTGACAGGGGTTTCATCTGATCAGATCGAAAGTGGTGTTGAAGCTTCTGGGAGTAACCCTGGACCCATATCAACTGATGGCGGTCCGAGTGATTCATTCACTCAAAAACTTTTTGCCTTAGGACAAGAAATTACAGATGGTTAGTTTATTTACATATCATGATATTTTAACCAATTAATGGTCCTCCTGCTGAGTCATTGGCTGGTCAATCTATTCGAAGCCGAAACTGATATTGTGAAAAAAAAAACGAGTAGACCACCTTGGCAGAAAGATATTTTACACTCTTCAAAGACGTTGCAGCTTAATTCCAATTCCGCCTATCAGGTAAAGCAATTTAAACTTTGTAATTAAAATAAATGCACTCGAGTTCTTTTGAATAGAAAAAGCATCATTAAATACTGATAATCGTAAACAATGAGCAGGAAAATTACACATCTGCTATAAATCTCTATTTACTACCTTTTTATATATTTTCAAGTAAATTTATTGTGATTGTACAGGTGATACATTACGCGTAATCAAGGCCAAAATTCGACACCCCCCCCCCAGTTTGGATTTGTACTCAACATTTTGGATTTGTAATCCCCATTTTCAACTTTCGAACTCTCAATTTTGACTGACTCAATAGAGGTCCTCCAGAACACTACCAGCGAACGCAGCCAAAAATGCGCTTACGGATAAAATGGTCAAATGCTGTTTGCAAAATTCGAAGGTGTCATTTTACATTAAATTATTCATTGCTTTGTTATGGAGTCCCAAACATGTGGTGATCCCGAAGTTATTTTGACACTGACGGCGTCAAATTTGTTGGTGAGCACGTTAGTGGCAGTTTGCAGGCTGCTTTATGACCTTGACTAGCCTGACAGACGAGCACATGTGTCACATAGGTGTAAGAGTCTTCCTGGACTTTTGTCACAGTTAAATGCTATCGTGTGGTGAGCGTGTTGTTCAGCTCGAGCAAGTGCTTCCGATGCAATGCCCTTTTTATATCTTGCCGATATTATCCCCGCACATATGCGAACGATCCCACTCGGTTCGGAACCTAAAATCTCTTTCTCTCTGATAGCTGTTTTTCATTTTCTTGTGTTGTGTATGATTCGCGTTCATCATAGCTGAGGGTGTCCTACATGCTATATATATGCTATATTTACGTCTTTCATATTTGATGTAAAACATGTATTTCTGACAAAGTAATCGGAATGACATGTGCGACTGCCGAAATGCTGACTTTTCGCCAAATAACTGAGTCCAGTCAAACTGTCAAAAAATGCCCTGCACAAGTTCGTTCAATGAACCAAAATGGTGACCGCCCTGTGTTTCTACACCCCTATATTCCTGCACGTCTATGTTCTGCTACCCTTTGGAAGGCTTCCGCAGGAACTAGTTTTCTGGTTGTTAAGTCCTATTTACAATGTACTGAATAAATATAAAAACGTATTATACGTCTCTGTAGACGCCAGACTTCAATACTTACCGCTGGCTGGTGTTCTCCAATTCAAGAGAGTCATGGTACAATGGACGACAAATCACAGAAGTTTGCGCAGAAATAAATGTTTGATTTATTCTTGATGATCTATATCTACTCTTTCATAAAATAGTTGGTTTGACATTGACAGAGCGATTATGTTGTCATATTTATTTGCAAAATAGACCACGCTGCCTTGTGTTGTATTGTAATATTAGAATCCACATCATCACAACATATTCGTGGCATAGGGACACTTTTTGAGAAGGTGCAAATTTCGGTCGAAAAAATCACAATTCAAGTTGTCAAAGAAAGTAGTGAAAATTGATTTCTGAAAAGCATGTGATCCTTCTGTATAAAATGGCAACGAAATGACCCCAGCTGGGTTGCCGATTATATGTAGGCTTTCACTAGTAAGCTGTACAAGGATTCTATCCCGGTATTCGTCAGAGAATTTTTATTAGTTTAAAAGGCTATTTCCTGCCCTTGAACCTCAAAACTATGCCAAAGAGACATCTTTAGTGCTCGAAATAAAATTTATTCAACTCAAAATCTAGATTTATCATGATCTCATGGAGTAAGTAAATTCTGTCTAGAAATCGGTAAGAAGTTCCGCCCTGTTTACATCTTGAAATTGACTTCTTAGAAGGGTGACGTCATTGTAGTATTGACTGAGTACTATTCTAGATAAAGCATAGGTTATTCTTCTTTCCTTGCCGAGGGAAAGTGGTTTCTCCTCATGACACAAAAACATGTTATCATTTGTCTCCTCTTTACAACAGAAGAGATAATTGACTTGAAACGTGTCTCAAACGAAACAAAATAAAACAAAATGACAACTCTAACGACATTCCTTCATAGCACAAATAGACTGGGGCTGTTGTATGGTCAGCATCGCTCCAATCACACAACTTAATAATAATAATAATAATAATAATAATAATAATAATAATTTATTGTTTAAAGACCACTACACACCTTGTCTCAGTGGTCTGTACATTACAGAAAATTACTGGAAGAACTAAAATAAACGCAGAAAATACAAAATAAGTCACAGAGGAAAGAGTGTAATTAAAAACAATCGATAAAATCAAGCTAGCTAAAATCTAGACTAAAGGATCCTACCTAAAAACAGCAAAGAAGGTAGTTTAAAAAATTTCACTAAAAATGATAAAAAAATAAATAAACTATAAAACATGCAGGAAAAATTATATCCAAGTCAACAGTAGCATTGACGAAAAATAATGGTTTTAAGAGACTTCTTAAAAAGAGCGAGTTTCTTTATCATCCTTAGTTCGGGCGGCAAACTATTCCACAGTTTAGGGGCATACACGCTAAAAGCTCTGTCACCATATGTTCTAGAAAGTTGTTTCCCGTGATCTTTGACAGAAAAGGGATTCAATCTTACACCGACACTCCTTCTGGTATTATGTACTGGGATATCAATTGTTACTAGTTCTGATAAGTAATTTGGGACGAATTCATCTTGATGGACAATTTTAAAAACCAAACAAAGAATTTTAAAACTGATTCGCTCCTCTACTGGGAGCGAATGTAACTCCTTGAGTATAGATGTCATAACAATGTGACGGCCTATCTTCCGTCCAGTTACCAAACGAACAGCAGAGTTCTGAATGTGTTGAAGCTTGCTCAATTTATATGCAGGTAGGCCAAAAAGTAGACTGTTACAATAATCTAACTTCGATGTGACAAAAGCGTGAACCAATTTTTCAGCACTGGGCTGGTCTAACAATTTTCTAATTTTACTTATCCGCCAAAGTGAATGAGACAACTTGTGAAAATGATTTCCGTCAAATAATGGTTATGTTACAGAAACGTTATTTTTACCTACCTGAGTACATAGATATCACCAGTGTCCACAGTGCTTTTGTTTGGCATTTCTATTTATCATTTTTTTACAGCAAGGCTTGACGAATTGAAACTTCTTTGCAAGGATATATTGAATCAACGAGAACTTGATTCACTGACTCAGAAACATCCTAGCCACTTATTCAATATGTTGCGCGACAAAGATCTCATCAGTGAATTAAACACCGCACTGGTGGAGGATATGCTGTGTGAAATTGGTCTGAATGCACTGGTTGGAAAGTATCTCAAATCTTCAACATATCAAGGTAATTGAACTTTAACGTTTTGATTAATGTCATCAATGTTTAATTTATTAATGCATAAAGAAAGATGAGGTGAAAACTTGATTGGACACTCCCTTGGATACCCTTGGTTCGGCGATAAAAAATTCTTACCTGGGATCATATTCGGAAGGATTGTCTCGCACAAACTGAATAAATTTGTGTTTGTTATTTTCAGTTCACAAAATTCGATCAATGACATGAAAACAATTTTAACAAACAGTAGAGAAAATCTTGCATGTGGTGTCAATTAAATTAAGAAGAAGACGCTTGTCCTTTGCACGGTTCTGAAATTTGATCACGATAACAAATGATTTTTATACCTGTAAATTTAGATCCCAGTGCTGAATATTTCTGAACTGTTTCATAAATGAGTAACACACGCCTGATGAGAATAATCTTGATCTTGAAGCCATCTTCAAAAACATCTTAAATTAGAAACGCTGCATATAGATGACCTATATATTGGAACGCTTGTCGCTGAAGTTTTTGGCGCCAAGAAAGTAGCACATGTAATGCATTCACTGCTGAGTTTGAACTTCCTTTGTTGAACGTAAAGTCAATTAATTTTAACTTAATGATTACCGGTATATAGACAACATGCGAACCTTTCAGCACCTTAGTCTAACTTTTACTTGTAAGGAAGCCATAGTATCATTCAAACCATGAACATCGGATCCAACACTGATGCTGTACTCAGTACCACAGTCCCTTTGTCCTGTGTCAGTACTATGAAACAGATGATTAGCTTTTGCAGAGATTACATTTTCTGCAGTGCATAATCTACTCTTTATTTTTCAAGCTGAACGACGCGAATGGTTAGGATGAAAAGCAAACTATTTTTTCCTTGTATATCTGAAATTTTTGGATAATCAGGCTGAAGGAAAATGTATAAATCTATATTAAAGGAGCGTACTAATTGCATCAAGTAAGAATTATTCAAGAAAGTTGTTATTTAAGGTGTATGTCTTAGACGAAATTGACCTGAATGCTCTGTTTGAAAAGCATTTCAAACCCTCTGCGTATCGAGGTAATGTGTACGTAATGTTGATAACACACAGTTTTTGTAAGGGTTCATGTAGTGCGACCGTTTACTTCAGTTTGATGAATAAGATAATGATATGAACTTAAGAATCTGTATTAGTGAACGTAACTTTTTCCCACTTTATTTGATGCGTCCAATTTGAGTTTCTTGTTCTATCCCATGAAGCATGTACGCAGTTGAGCAGCCTGCATATATGTAGACTGCATTGTTGACACGATAACTTTTATTTCAACTGCACAAACACAATCGACAATCTAAATAGCTAGTCTTTCAAACTGCCTTTCGGAGTTAAACAAGAACTTGCTATAGACATACAAAACAAAAATAGTAAAAAACTCACCACAATTTACAGCTACTAGCTCTTTATTGCACGTATCATACGGAGAAAACAAGGAAGCAATGCAAACTTCGGTCAAAACAGTTTTTTGTTCATCTTAGCTATCTTACAAAGATTATGTGATGGCGCAGAGTTTTATGTTGATTTGTTTTGGTTCAGTGAAAGTATATCAAACAACATGGCCCGACATTAACAGGTTTAAATTGTTATTCATGTTTATTGTCTTTTTATGCTATTTCTTTCCAAACACTGCTCATTTTCTGCCGAAAATCACAATGCCCTTTCTTATACTTTCTAACATTGACCTCTTCCTCAAACCCGAAGGCATAACTGCCTCTCCTTTTCATTACCGTATGTAGTAAATAGTGCGCCCTCATCGGTGACCTGAAAACTCTGGCAGTAATAGTGCAGCTATAATAGATATTTTTAATGCGTTGACATTAGGGAGGATTGTCATACCTCGATATATTTGTACTTTCAGATTTGAGTCTATGCTAGCTGTAAAACGTTTGCATCGTGTTTCTTTTAAAAACATTCCTCGAGTTTCGTAAATATAGTCTGTAATACAGTTTGTGCTGCCTTTCCTTATTGGCCGATAAATGACTCCATCATTGTTTTAACAAGAAAATGTTAGAACGGAAAAAAGTGAAGGCAATGAAACTGCATATCCTATTTCAGCTCAAACATCGATCAGATATCGAATGATCCGTCCTTTTACATAATGTTCCATGTACACGTTTTTCTGTACTTAAAAATTGTAGAGATTGAATGGACAGAACATTGAACTGAAACAAATACAGATTTTTTTGGTACTTGTTTTTTTTTTTTATTGCGACCGCCAGCCCTGCCCCAGTATTACTCTGGAGATGAGAAACAAATAAAAAAATAAAAGGGTCACCCTAAACGCAAACAACCTGTAACAGCGTTAATCCGCTCGTCGTTCGTTTTCACCAATTCATTTTCGATGAACAGGGAACGATCTTACCTGATAATCATAACTGTTTAAAAACCTTCGCCGTAGAAATATTAATTAACTTTTAGTGTGAAGTAAGACTTACTGAAAATTATGCTCGAGCCTTGCAACGTCATCGTGATATTGGTATTTTTGCCCTTTTGCATCGAAGAAAAGAATGAATGAAACGTAGTTTCTTTCTAATTGTCTTCGACATTCAATAGAAATTATTTTATTCCTAACTCATGTCCCAATTTTTTCTGATTACTGGTCACACATCTTGTGAAGTGTTCCTGCCAAAGCACATAGACAGACATGCCAGGCCCTAGTATTGTACATCAAAATTTATAATTTGCGAGATGGTTTGCAAAATGGCGTATAAATCAAGTATTATTATAGTCGCATCCATGGTCAAGCATTCGCCGCCTTCGTTTTATTTCAACATCACACTGAATTCCCCATTGATTGTTACTACTGCGCCCTGTTTTCACATGAGGTCAAGTTGCATTGCCTGCTAGCAACATTGATGTTTTTTTGAACGCATAAAATCATATTTTGAGTTTTAGTTGTCGCATTTGATTTTGACAGCACCGCCAAAACTTATGTTGTAACCGAGTGGTGCTTTATCGTTTACTTCTTCGTAAAATGTAAACGTTTTTTTCTGCCCATGCATTTTCAAAGCGGAATTAGTTGTTGCTGAGGGATCCAAAGCAGCTTTCCATTGCCTTGTGAAACGCATAGGTTTTCGACAAATATCCGTCCTGTGAGGATACAAACGAATGCCATTACTTTCATTATCAGTCTATATCAATGTTCTGAAATATCCTTCTTTTAATCAATTGATAGATATTAGAAAAGGGTTAATTAAAACGGGAAAGAAATGTATGGAGTGGAAATTTGTGCCATATTACAAACCATCGTTTTGTTCAAAATGTTCAGTCAACCTTAAAGCAAAGCACGTGTGAAATTTTTGGTCGATCCGGGAAAGTAAACTCATATGCATCATTAATACTGTGTGCCGTTCGTTTGAATGGTCTGTCTTTTTTGAACAAATATCTTTTTTTAGTAAACTATTGAAAAAGAAAGCGTATTCTTAAAATTGTTGTTTCAGGCCTAACTTTTTTAGGTTGAAATGTAACTGCAAGTGACCCTTTCGACTGTCATTTGTTCTTAAACATCAATAAAGATGAACAATGTTGACTTGAATGCCGCGATACACTTACATTCCATTGAACTGTTACACTAAATGTCTTACCTGGCTGTTTTCTTCCCATGAAGGAGAAATTCAAACTAGGCAAGAATATTACAGACAACCTTCTCTAACCCTCCTGTCCTAATATTTCCGATCACTGTCACAGCTCTTGTGATACGTGTTCCGGCCAACGCTCAAAGACATGCCAGGCCCCAGTATTGTACATCAAAATTCACACTTTGCGAGATTATTTGCTAAACAGCGTATAAATTAAGTGTTATTATAGTCGCGCGCGGCTATACCAGGTCATTCGCAGCCCGAGGAGAGATACATACTGAAAACAAAATGATTGCCTATTTTGTAATGGGTAAGGCTAGACGGTAGCTATGGCGGAAACCATAAACAAAATCCTTTGAATGATGAGTATCATATCTATTTTACAACAACACTTTGCGCACGTCAAACCTTTACCATGAGCAAATAATTTACATTTTAATGATTTATTTTTAATGAATTTTACATTTTGTTATCAAAGTATTTTCAAAGTTCCTAAATACAAAAATGTCGTAATTCAAACGTGAGTTACCTTGGGTTACGTAGTCCTTATCAATTTTGTGAGAAATTCAACAGAAAATCTCGAAATGTCGAAGTTACTTTGTATTAAAAAATCACTCCGTGTACGTTACCATACGTTGTCATGTCGTTATTGGGTACGTTAATGACTGATACGCATACGCGAGGCTTGGCCGTAATCGATACCCGTCGTACGTTTCTGCCATTGGACGCATTTGTGATTGAAAGTTTGACTGGACACGTAGCAATTTGCCCAAAAAGCTTCATTTCTACCAGGAAAAGATTGGTCCTGACAAACGTTGAGTAGAAGAAAACATGATGTTTGTGACTTGAAGAAATGAAAAACAGAATCATAATATGTGAAACTGTCGAAGTCACATAAATATCATTATAAATCATTCTGGTATAGGAGAATGAAAACGATATGAGAAATAAAAGTAATATGTTGATGTTGATACGATTGTGGCAGAATATGGTTGATTTGTGACGTCAAGCAATGAATAAGAAAAAGTAAATGCGAATTTTTCAATATCAGAACTTCAGAAAATTTCTCCTAAAGTAAGGGCCTTGACAATTAACACCGGGGAAGGCCATTGTTATTTAGGATGGGGTCATAATTGTTTATAAAGTGTTTGGGGAGAGCTTATAAAGTGTAAGCAAGCATTTTGAGGAGGGCCACTACTATTCGATTCTAAGATGAACTATGACACAAATGTCAAGAATATATATATAAATATATATAATTTCGCATTCGATGTGTTGTAGACTTGGTTGGTAAATTTCTAAAAAAGCTTACCCATAATGTCGCCAAATGACACCATTACAATTGCTAAATTTTCGACACTTTCTTCAACAATAGGAGAATAAGCCCCTTTGACGTTCCCAAATATGAACACTGCGAGGTTGCATTGCACAACTATCTGCCACAAGATATCCATAATTTCTCTGTGTTGCAGAACAGTAACTCCTTTAACTTCATATTTATAACTGGCAAGTGTCTAAAATTGACCCAAAATGACTATTTCAATAGCTAAATTTTCAAGTTTCTACTACAGGAGGCGTGACCACCCTCCCTGTGACCACTGCATGGTTACATTGCTCCACTTCATGTCACGAGCTATCCCTTTTTTAGTGTTGCGGAAAAGTTAATACTGTAATTTGGCATTCTCTTAACACTCACTGCTGTTTCACAGAACCTTACCTTTCAGTTTCTATATTATATCACAGCTTAGTCATGTGTACCAAATTTCACACACAATACCGCAGAGCGTCAATGAATTGTATTACAGCACTGTGAGATCAATATCTGTATAAAGTTTCATCAAATTTAATAAGGTGTTTCTGACATATGACTCTAATGTTCAGAAAATATGTAAATTAACAATTAATTAACATAACACTGCATAGAGTCTTTGACCAATGTTAAGCAATATGAGCTCAATATCTGTACTTAGTTTCATGAAATTTGATGAACTGTTTTTGACATATCAGCCTAATTACGAAATTCATTAAATATGCAAATCAGACGTTAATTGACATGATACTATTTCATCTCTTTGCATGCCACACCATTACTGGAAGATTAACATCTGTACCAAGTTTCACTAAATGTGATGCATTATTTTTGGACATAGCCCACTAATTAGGACAGTTCATCAAATATGCAAATTAGCAATTAATTGACATGATACTGCTTAATGTTTTCACAAGGTATCACAGTACTGAGAGAACAACATCTTTACCATATTTCAACGAATTTGACGCAGCGGTTCGGGAGATAGCCCACTATTTAGAAAAGTTCATTAAATATGCAAATTGGCATTTATTTCGCATGACACTGCTAAGTTTACGTAGTCTACAGTCCCGATGGTTCAACATTTCCTCTGTTATATTGTATTGTCACTATTGCGCCTAGAGCTCTGTTAAGAAGAGATTAGGCGCACTACAAATGTACTTTATTATTATTATTATTATTAAGTGTCTTTGTACACCGTAGGCTATTATGAGACAGTATGCTAAAGATCTGTACCAAGTTTCATCAAATTTGCTGCAGCATTTCTTGACATATCACCCTAATTACAAAAATTCATCAATATGCAAATTAGCAATTAACTGATGCAATACTGACATATCTCATTGTGTTCTATAGAGATTTGCGCATAAAACATCTTTACAAAATTTAATGAAATGTAGTGAAGTTGCTCTACAAACAGAGCTCTTTTTCACAAAGTCATTGTCAATGACATAGTCCCCGCCTCTTTAATAAAATAGCCGTCACACGGCTTTTTGGATCCGATCATGTCACAAAACAAATCGGTGTGCATATGTATCACATAAGGAGAGTGCTTGTACAAGGTTTGAATGAAATCGCTCCAGGCATCTCTGAGATATCTGCGTGAACGGACGCACGCACGAACATGACCAAACCAATAAGTCCCCACGGAAACTTAACTAGTGACTAATCGAGCTGCCTCATGTTACTGTTCCAGTCGTGCCGACTGACTGCGTTACCTACCGCGTTGCCCGTTGAGTTGCTCAGCAAGTAGCCTTGTGTGATTCGGCCTTTAAAACACTCGAAATCCTATATTGTGTTCTCAATGGCAGATGTATAATACACACGAAACAGTGGATATGTGGATTGGTGGATATGTTATCAGCAACCTAACACACGTCCAGGCATACTTATTCCAATTAAAATAAATCGACTTGTAAAAGGTTCATCTACAAACACTCACACACAACATGACATGACATGTTCAACAATGTAAAAAAAATGAGACACAAAGTGTAGAACTGTTAATGTATGTTACTATGGCCTTCTTTATACAGCCTTTGATGAGAAGACACTGACGGTAGTGAAGTCATTCTTTGTGTACAATGTCACATCACAGACTCTAAAAAAGACATCGATCGCTCATGAGACGAATCTTACCGTGTTTTGACATAAAGAGTCATTACATAGATAGCACATAATACAAAGATCGCTAGAAGTCGAAATCCTATTAGTGTTTTGCTCATTTTTGACACAGTTTACTGCTGTAGAACTCAAATTCTTGAGTATGCAATTTTACTTATTTGTCTATTTGGTGTTTGATAATATGAAAAACGGTAACAGTAGATGTTGGTTAACTTTCAAAAATATTTGATTTTTATTAGGTGTGGTGGCTGTTAAACTACCAGAATTGGTTACACTACTGAAGGACAGGTACAAACGTCACTACTCAAAAATTCTACCAATTTCATGGAATGATAAAATTCATCTAGATCTACGTGAAGTATACACAACACTGGAAGTGAAAAAAGGAAAGGGAGTGACTCTTAAAATGGGTAAAGCACTAGAAAATCTTCACGACATGTTTAAGTCATCTGATGACAGGCGTATCAGGATAGAGGGCGCACCAGCTATGGGAAAGTCAACTCTTTGTAGAAAGTTAGCTTACGATTGGTCTTGTGGTGAGTTACAGCAGTACACCCTGCTTTTCTTTCTGGAAATGAGACATGTAGTGAAACTTGACATGATTGCCGAAATATTCAATCAGCTGATACCAGATGGCTTCCATCTTTCATCAGCAGACCTCTCAGATTTAATTTTAAAGTATGAAACATCTATGATCTTTTTGTGCGATGGGCTAGATGAACTAGATGACAGTCATTTGACACATACTGAAATTCCACGACTCCTTTCAGGTGACCTCTATTACTGGTGTACAGTAGTTACCACCACAAGGCCTCATCTTTGTGATGAATACTTGAACACGTATGATTTGTTTTTAATAGTGAAGGGTTTCACATCAAAACGTGCAAATGAATATATTTTAAAATATTTCAAAGACGAAACCGATAGAGGTGATTTATTGATCCAACAAATTGAAAAACAGAAGGACGGGTCAGATTTTATAACAGATCTCCTGGAGAATCCATTGCATGTCACATTTCTATGTATTCTTTGGGAATATCACAAGTTTCAGGGCTACTCTTTTCCAGAGAAACTAACCGAACTGTACTCTGAGATACTTGAATGTATCCTAAAGAGATACTGTGAAAAGAATAAGATTGAGTTAATAGACAATGAGTTACCTGGGAGCATTGTTAGTGAAATAGATGCCCTGGCGTTAGACTCCTTTACAGCATACAGGAATAAAAAAACGACGTTTGATAAGTCAGATATCTCCTCTGAAGAATCTCTCAACTTCGGATTATTAGTGATAGATCAAGGACATGCTTTGCGATCATTCAAGGAAATTTATTTTTTCTATCACAAGACATGGCTTGAATACTTCACAGCATTGCATGTGTCATCTCAACTGAAATCAAAAAACACCAAGATTCTTCAGGAGTTTATTAAAGTACCCCAAAAAAGCTTCCAAATTCTAAAGTTTATGGCTGGTAATGTCACCAAAGAGACAGGAAGTTTGCTTTTTACTGAATTAAACGCCAAACTGAAGAAAATGCATGAAAAGCTGCTGTCGTTGGGCACTGATTGCGAGAACATGAGAAAAGCATTCACATCTTTTAAAAGGTTTTATCTTGATTGTATAAAATTCTTGTTCGAATCAAAATATTCTAAAGCCTTAATTACCAGCTTTGATGTATTACACTATGAATCTATAGTTTACACACATGGACAGCCTGCGTTACTTGGTAAAGGTAACCTCAACATTTTGGATTTGAAATATCAAATTCCAATCAAGTTAGACGAAAAACACTGCAGCTTTCAAAATTTCCTGCGTTTGTTACAACTCATCAGTAAAACCGGTATGCCTCTTGATACGCTATGTGTACTAGGATCTCGAAACAAAAAGATCAATAGCTGTTTAGAGATACTAAAAGGAAATCCAATTCATATGAAATCACTCATCATTCAAACAACCACTAAGTGGACCCTGACAGATATTGATAATTTGGCTGCTATAATAAAGAATTTCAGGGGAGAAAATATTTCTTTGTCATTAAATGTTGATGAAGGAAATGGAGGAAATAACTCTTGGGTAAACAATATAATTGAAAGAATCAAAGAAAACACATCAGTGAAATGTTTTAAATTTCAAGCAAACCAATCTGATGATATACTTCAATCAATGGCACAAAATGGCACACAAGAAATTGTTTACATGGATTGTAACTGGTATTTGACAGCTTCACCAGCCAATGCTGTATCCGCCTTTCTTGAAAACTGTGATACTACAGAGTCATTCAAAGTGCATATGAATCATCATTTCGGATCAGATTCAATTCTGAAAATTAAATCAGCATTGATGACAATAAGCCCCAGCTTGAAATCACTGCACCTACTCTTTCCTCATGATGAATTGTGCAATGCTTTGTCAGCCAACAAGACATTGAATGATATAGGTATTCGGATCGAAAAAGAAACATATGAATCAGTTTGTAGTGTTATAAAACAGAACAAGTACGCCAAGTCAATGACAATTTATGGCGTCCACTATGATTGTACTGATGAGATGTGGCAGAGCATAGCAGCAGGTCTGAAGGAAAACAAGGTTCTGAAACACTTGACGATTCAAATCCTGTATTATGGCAATGTATTGACTATTATGGACGATCTACTAATACCTGTCAGCAAAGACATAGAAACAAATCAGGTTACTCTGGGTTCAATCACTCTAAGGGTATTCACTGAGCAAAGAGAATCTGAATGTACTGAATTACAGTCAATAGTGTCAAAGCAGGAAAAACAAGACAATTGGTATCATCAAGTTTATCAATCAGTTGATTCAGAGGCACACTATCATCTCATACGCTACACATCTAAGCATTCTTCTAATGCTATGTAAATATGGAACAGAAGAAAGTTTTCATTTGAATGCAGAATGTCTGGTATTGAATATACCGTAAGTTATGTAATATTCATAATTATTTTTATTATTACTTCTATTAGTATATTTGTTATTGATTCATATTTTTATGACTTGTATTGCAATCAATTTTCTGTATATAAAATATTGGATGTACATTGTATAGTATTATGTGTTAAATATTCTGTATATCATTGATATTTTTCAATATATTCTTCTATTGACAGTTATTGTATGTTAAATATAATCGAAAAATAAAACATAGTCACAATGCAGTGCGTTAATGCCGTCAAGAAGAGTATATACAATCATGAAGAGCATATTTTGTGTACTAACATCACTTTAAGGTAGCGGTAAAGGCTATTTTTGCACCAATTCTTTTCTCAGAGTTAATGTCAAGTTTCAAGTGTTAGAATCAAGATATTTAGTTCAAATTTTCAGGATAACTCCCTTAGTTAATACTTCCTCCAAAAAATATAAAAATTGTATATTTGTAGCCATGATTTTGAAATATGACACCAGTCAATATTAAAATTTAATTTTTCATATTTTTTTACATATTTGAATTTAATAATAATTGGATAGTATTAATATTACCAAATTAGTTATAAATATGTTGACACTATTTATTGTAAGATTTGTACGGCAGGATTTGTAAATAAAATTTGTTTTTATGATTTTACATGAGTTTCCATATCAAAAAATTATTAAAAATTCTTTCAAATTTCAAAATGTGATTTTTCAAAAAGTACTTCAAATACAGGGAAATTGTGCCGTACAAATCTTATCTGTAACCTTGTTAATAGGCTGTAAAAATTCCATGTCCATATCTCATTTCAAAGGTTGGATTAAATTGGCATAAAATTATGTAGGAAAACTGTTATTCTGTCAAAAATGTTGAAAACAAGCCATATTTGCACCCCTCTTTTGAAGTTACAGAGCAGTCTTTTTGGTTAATCTCACTTTTGACACCTCTTTGATACTCAAAGAATCTAAAAATGCATTTACAATAGCAGTCACGCATTCTGAATGCAAGCACTGCCTTGTCAAACTTTCCTGAAAAACAGTAAAAAATGACTTTCCCTTTTCAAACATTTTTTTAAAAGCTAGGGGACCTCTACCATAGTTAATACACTAAGGACTCCCCAACTTCCTCTTATTTGGTCAGTTTTTCAGAAGTTTCAACGAGCTATAACTCTGCAATGCCTATGACCCCAAATGTCTAGTTTTTTTTTATTCCACAGAGAATGTTGACTACTTTTATATTTTAATAGTTTTATTGAAGTTTATAACTGACGCTCTAGCCTTTACCGCTACCTTAATGTATGTAACGAGCAGTTACTGTCCATGGAACAAATGAAAATAGCAGGACAGACACGGTGAAAACTTCTGTACTTCTCCCATGATGCACTGGGAATTTGAGGCACAGAGTGCAGCCATAGATCAATGATGTGTGAGTTGTTGAGGCTGAATAAACTCAGGTATTTTTAATTTTGTTATGGGTACTTTTACTGTTTAAATCATGATTGTCATTATTCACCGCTGAAGTCAATGTCATTGATGCAAGATTACAATATTAATTCTTCTAAAACTTCATTCTAAGAAGTGCAATTCATCAATATTTAACTTTTGATGTACATTTGTATGTTCTAGATCTTTTATCAATGATGTTGTAATGCCTTGTGTTCAACCTGTAAATACATCCTGCCTGTGTATCATGTACAGTGTTATTGTTGACAACTGAACTCCAGTCCAGACTTGAATTTATTTGTCAACAATGACAACTGAACTACAGTCCAGACTGGAATTTATTTGTCAACAATGACAACTGAACTCCAGTCCAGACTGGAATTTATTTGTCAACAATGACAACTAAACTCCAGTCCCGACTGGAATTTATTTGTCAACAATGACAACTAAACTCCAGTCCAGACTGGAATTTATTTGTCAACAATGACAACTAAACTCCAGTCTGGACTGGAATATATTTGTCACCAATGACAAATGAACTCAAGTACAGACTGGAATTTATTTGTCAACAATGACAACTAAACTCCAGTCCAGACTGGAATTTATTTGTCAACAATGACAGGATGGCAGGGAGTATACTTTGTATTGTAAACACACTTGAGGGAGAGGAATAATAATTAAATATACTTGTTTTCTAAAATAAAATAAGTGAAAGTATTATCAAAACAGACATCTACTGTCCCATTGTTGTTCAAACTGACATTTGTATATCATTTGAATTTTTTCCGATCTGGCTCTGGTTGTATGATAAGAAACTCTTCTTTGTATTTGTAAGACCCTTCTGTATTCCAACAACTGGCTTTACATGTACAGATGCACACTGTACTTCAGGTCTACAGCAGAGTCTGTAAAGACGTACACTGTACCAAAGTCTAGAAATGACTCTGTGAAGAAAACAGAGACATAATGACCCATGGTGCAATAAAACTTGTGTACATAGACAAAATCTATGATTCATGGCAAGGCTACAAAAACTCTACGTATATAGAGTAATTTTGTGCGCAAAAAAAACCTGATAATAAATAGCATAACATTTTTATTGTGGTGGTGTACTTGTTTCATCTAGGGCAAACCTACTCACCTCTGAGTAATGTGGGAGTAATTTCTAAGTCAATATTCCCTGACAAGTTTTTTGCGCCTGTTTTGCTGAAACTATCAAGAAACTACAAAGAGGAGCCTGTTTATCTGACAGAAAATGTATGGGGTACCGGGTACTTCACGACCCCTGACTCAAAAAGTAGAACAGGAACCCCGTTTATTTATTTTTGTTGTTAAAACAATTCAAAGAACAACATCACATAGTCGCTTTGACTAGGTTTGTGTCCAATTGGCATTTGATCAAACTAACCAGTTACTGTGTTTTTGGTTGGATGGCATAACCAACAGTTGATAATAGTGATTAGAAGTACTACTTCAAATTCCATGCATTTGAGTAAAAGAGCTGACACAGTGACAGAAGTAAGTGCACATTTCTCCAGCATACATACCATACACTCTCATTCTTAATTTCTATATTGAAATATCCCATCGGAATTGATCTGGCAAAATGTGTGAAAGGACAGCCAAGGAGAAAGTACTTATATGACTTTCTATCTGGGCATGGGAGTTTTGCGCTACGTCGAGAATCCATCTGGCTCTGCCAATGAGGAAATGTACTGTAGTATCGTGTACAAACAATTTGTCTTCGGATTTGTTTGGTTGCAGATTACTCTATTCTCCACTCCTCAGCAACGTAGTGTTCTATGTGTCTCTCCCTACCCCTATCAGTTTTTTTTTATTATTTAACTCAATCAGTAAATTCGTCCTACATTTTATGACACAGTAACAACTTTATTGAAATTCTCGATTTGTGCAGTCATCGTGATCTATCGATTGAATATATCCATGAACTGTGGACAAAGTCAGCTACAAGCTTCGCTAACGTATTTCATTTGCAGTTAAAGATAAACACAGATGATTAAAGCTCCAAAAAATACAATAGTGATCAATATTGAACAAAAAACTAAAGAAAAATTTAGTGCAAGGTATTTCGCGATTTTGAAAATGTATTTTCAAAATGTATAGCATCACACGATACAACGCAACATCTATGTGAGTGTCAAAACTTGCAGTGCTCAGTTATATTACAAAATATTTTTCAATATATTGTTTTAATTTTGATTTTTGTTCGTTTGTTGAGTCTTTGTTTGTTTGCAGACCAGCCCCAGTCGTTTAATTTTTACTCTGCTGTACGCAGCAGTTAGTGGCTGGCCTAACTGCAAGTACCCGGTCGACTAGCTGGTATTAAAGGGAGAACGTCGTTAAACAGTATTAGGGGCGGGCAATTTGAAAAGCAGGGGGCTTTGAAGATTAATTGGAAAGCACTGGGGTTTTTTTTCTCGCTGCCTCACTCAGGTTTTCAACATTGCAAGCTCTCCCAGAGGAATTCCACACGCACATTTGCGCTCAAAGTCAATATTTCCTCTTCTTTCTATTAAAAATGTAATTCTTTACATGAAATGACAATAGTGAAGAAATGTGCAGCAGCACAAGTTGACATTGAATTAAATTTAAGGCTTACAGTATCTGCTTCAAGCTGGAACGTTGGGAAGAGCATAGAAGCAAACCACTCTACTGACAAATAATAAATCGAAAAAAGTCATCGTGGCTCAATCTGTGAAATAATCACTACCACTGCAAGTCATTAAGTTTTTTCTAGGTAGAAGGCTTAAAGCATTATGGTGCAAACCCATGAATGATTTCGAAGAATACCCTATGCATCTGGGGAGTGGAATTATCTTATCTGAAATGACAGAATTTCTCCAGTTACTCAGGGTGTTATGAGGAATTTCTCCAGTTACTCAGGGTGTTATGAGGAATTTCTCCAGTTACTCAGGGGTTTATGACGGGGTGTCCTCCTCCTGATAGAAAACATATTAAACATTGAAACGGAATCATTTTGTGGCCGTTTGAAGTGATGTAATCTCAGAGTTTTCATGAAAATTCAAAAGTATATCAGAAACAGAATCGTTTGCGATGATTACCTTGTCAACAGAGAAAAGTACATATCCCAATATGAACAATGTCTATTTGAACACTTCAACTCAAAGACAAAACATTTTCAGCATTCTATGTTAATGCAAAGAAATCAAAATGCAGCTTCTGCAAAATGTATAGCCAACATACGTTCTTGGGTGTTCTAGTGTTTCAAAAGTTAATGTGATATACAAGTTCAAATTCACGGTATACCTGTTAATTTTGGAATGCAGCTCCTATTTGGATATTAACGGGTATACACTGTAACTTGATTTGAACAAATAAATCATTAATAAGCATATTAAAACGTTTTAGTAGGCAAATTCTTGAGCCTTTTCAGCTTGCATCACAAATGTTGTGCTAAAAGTTGTTGGAAATTTAAAAATGAAGGTCTAGAAACATCTAATTTTGGCGATGGGTGCGGGAGCCCCACTCGTATTTACTTTTGTTGACAACGACTAAAATTTACATCAGATATCAAGAGCAGACAAGATGGATAAGCTAAATTGAGTATTCTAGGTGTTTTCAGTAGCAAGGATGAGAAACAGCAGCAGAAATATAATTTACCTGGTGTGTGAAATTAAAAAAAGGATACTTGTTAAACAACAGCAAGATATGAGTTAAAGATATAATCACAATTTGGTATTCATGAAATGAAATCAGATGTCATAAAAATGTTTTGACCAAAGGGTGGGCCGAAAATGAAAGATATTCTGAATATGGAGAGAACCGCAATGAAAGATGTTATGAAAATGGAGTGCCGAAAAATGAAAGATGTTACAAAATGAAGCGCCCGAAGAGACCACCAAAAACGAAAGCAATGGCTGAAAGTACATGTCGGTACTTATTTTTGATTAATGTCTGCTTACAAGCTTTGTTTATTTTCTCTGCCATCCTTGGTCAGATTTTTTGTCAGAGGGAGCCTCTTTCAATTCTTTTTTTTCAAAATTCTTCCAAGCCCCCCCCCCCTCCGATATCAAATGGCTTACCACTTAGTAGATTATGGTTCTTCAGTTAGGATTGATATCACAGTCGCTTATAGTTCTAAACACAGCGAAGGCCCGTGCAAGCAAATATGTCTGATGCTTTACAGGACCTTCGCCGTGTATAGAACCGCAAGTAAAATCCAGAGGATTGTTCAATGTCAGATTGTGGCGCCCTCTGTCGGCAATGTATTTGGATTATGTGCTACTGGTTTGATCGATGAGTGGCCGAGTGGGCCGGGGTGTGGGTGGGACAATATGAAAGGTTACAGTAAATTTATTCTGTGCTATGTCGTATGACTACGCTAAATTCGTTATATTATTTGAGCAACCAGTTTTTCACTCTGAAATCAAACAATGACAACTGAAATGCGTGCAAATTTCATTATTTCATAGCTGTTTATATCATTGTTTATATTAATCTAGGACAAAATTTCGATCTTGAATGTGCTTTCTCAGCACTAAGTGGCCGCAATGTACCACGGATTAGAGCGGTATGATTTTATTATTCAGCCAAACATTTTTTCACCCTGAAATCAAAGGGAAAGCATGGGCAGTGTTCATTATTCAGTCACTTCACATTATCATAAAACTTGTACCAAAATTTCAATATTTTAAGGTCTAATTCTTTACTATCTTTTAACAATATGTGCAGATAACTCGTTCTGTTATACATCTACCTGCATACCTATCAATTTTCTCTCTGCTGATAAGTTGTAACAAGGTGCATTCAAGTGGCCAAACGAAACGATTTTGGAATTCTCGGAAACAGGATTGAATATACATTTGACATTTAGGTGTTTTATTATTACTTTTTGCAGACTGATGACCGTTTTCCATGTTTTTTTGTTTATTGGTTTGCTTGGTGTAAACTGTCAGGTTTGCAGAAAATACTATAGTGTGGATCTTAAATCGTTTGCCTCTTTGCCATGCCCGATACCAATTTATACTGTTGGTGTTGTGTGTACATTTGATTTCAACATTTTAATTTCAACGCTTTTGCAGTTTTCTATGACCATTTTCAAAATTTGAACGCTTTGTTGCATGTTGGCGTCTATTTTTTCATTGTAAGCCTCAACTTATTTCTGCACTCGGGATAGTAAAGTTTGTTGTACAACCGCCAGATTCCAGCCAGATTCAAATGTCGTTCAGAAGCGCCCCCATCGGCGAAACAGAGATACCTTCATTAGCTGAGTCGAATATGATGTTCGATCAATCACAAGTCCAATCGATCCTCAATTGCATTTCAATCATGCTGATAATAGAAATAGACCTTTTATTAAAAAACTCATCCTTTATTACAATAAGATTGCTTTCAGCATAAACCATTTGAGTTGTTTAATTTAAAAGATAATAAATATTTTACAGACAAAACCTGAACCATGGAATCTTTTGTCGACTTATTTACATTACCATTATTTCATTGATTCCTTTGTTTATTTGAAAGTAAATGTGTTTTATTCTGACAGCACCTTATTTCTAATTCTACGGGATAAGCAATTTATCCGACATTTTATTGTGATGACATGGTTGTAAAAGTACACAGTTTGTTGCAAAAACATCTTCGGATTTTTGCATATATCTATTGCTGCCCATCAACGTCGTTAGGCCGACACAGTACTACTTAAATTCAGTGGAAGTAAACACAATACAGCGTTGCGTACACAACTGTATATACTTTCCACACTAAGTTTTATGAAGACACGCTCAACACGCAGACGTGAACAACTGATTACTGAGGGCGCTAGCACCATTGCGGCCCCTTGTCTCTTTCAAATTAAAGTCCGTCTTCACTTTCAAGTTGAAGTTTGACATCAGAGGAAGGATTTTCACTGTCCTTTCCATCGGTTTCATACATTCTTGAGCCCCGTCTGCAAGAAGGCAGTAAAAGTGACATGTTACAGATGGTTCAACTATTCTGCGCCACAATAGAGGCGTTTAGGTCAATTCTATACACAACTTTGGGCTTCCACTACAAATTTTGCGACTATATGCTAGATGGCAAAATTTCCCATATAAACGATAGTATCACACCTAAAGTTGCATTGCAACCATGCGACGTGGACCACCTAACTACCTACAAACTAAAATCTAAACATTCAGAATACGTTGTCTATCCAGATCAAATAATTACATGCTTCACCTGACGTAATTATTACCCAGCATATACAGCATATATCCATATTTCATGGATGATAAGATTTATCTGATACAAATACACATACGTCAACAATATCGAATGGTATATTGGTCGGGAAGATTTTCGTGGTTTTTTTTACCTTTTCAAGGCGTCGCCTTCTTCCATCGTCTCGGGCAACTTCTTGCTCACTGTTTTGGGCAGAAGCAGAGCTAGCCCCGCCGAAGCTAACGACAACAGATTGAAAACAAGGAAGGGCAGTGGCCTCCATATGTCGCTGAGCTGGAGGATGGACGGGCACACAACCGCTCCAAGACAGGAAAACGCAAACGACAAACCAAAGCCGACACTCCTGTAGATAGAAAAGTGACGGGAAATGGTCGTGTAAAATTTCTAGTATTAACTTCTTTAAATCATTCAACAAGAGCTTATATGGGGAAATCTATACTCTGTAGGTTATCCTTCAACTTGGAAGAAACATGAAATGGACAAATACTTGTTCAAATCATGGAGGTAGTAGGAGCTACCTCCATGTTCAAATTAAAAACCCTCCTCGAAACAATAGTTTTTGAAACACATAAAACCAGTTAGAAAAACAAATCTCGAGAGAAAACGTAGTACTGAACACGGTCTGGACAGTGTCATAGACCGGATACATAGATTTTGAGGCGGGCTCGGTGACGTTCCAAGACGGTTAGTTATGGCCTTGACCTGAGATTAAATACGCTGACTGTAATGTATAAACTGTCACCGACGAAGCACAACCATCGAATGAACAATGACCCATTAGTGTGATACATTGACCCAGTTCTTGGGTTCACTGATTCATCACGCTCTGACCGAACTTAGCGAATAGAGATAGTCTTCGGTCTCACCGTCTATGCTTTGGGTATGACCTGGTCAATAACCCAGTTACTCTTATTATTTTCTCGGCATGCTCTAGGGGCAATATTCCTGCCACTACACAGACATGTGAGTTCTCCTTTTGAGATCACAGAACGTATGAAAATTTAAACTTCATCTTCAATGAAAGGAATATTTAACGAGAGGCCACGAGGGGGCGCTAAGAATCAGCGATGCCTTACCTGACGGGAGTTGGCAGAAATTCCAACGTAATAATATGTGCAACTGCGTAAGAACATGCAGCAAACAGTTTTCCGATGAAAAGGAACGTCATGGAGACTATAAAATGACCTGTAAGTGGTGGAAACGCAAGTTATGAATGGAAAAATAAAAGACCAAGGCCAAGTTGGTTTTCGTAAAAGCCTTCTGAGTGTTAATTTTGCACATAACAGGAGATCGTAGTCGATTAAATAAACGAATAGATAAGAAAGAACAAGCATGTAAATATATAATAGATAAATATATAAATGCATAATTTAGTCGGGCTTTCCTTTATCGACGTGAAGTGTTACTTACCGACAAACACCGAGGCAATCAGCGACAATCCGGCAAAGGCTGTGTTCAGGGTTAGCATGGTTCGTCTACCGATCACAGTCACCAGGAAGTTACGAAGTCAGCGAGAACGACGGGATTTCAACAATGGTAGTCACCACCGGGCGTAGGTACGGACTCATCGATAACTCACCAGCTTCAAGGTAGATGCCGGAGTAAGTGCAAGAAATAGAAAACCTGGACAGAAACGAAGAAATGCCGATGAATTACATTAGAAAAATTCCACTTTTAGAATCTGGAAAGTATAGTCTGTCCGCAGTCGTTCTATCTGTAATTCCGGTAACGTGGGATGAAATTCCGGGGACTACTGGAGTACTGGGCCTTCGGCACTTGGCTGGGGCGGGGGTGAGGGTGGGGGTGGTATGGCGAAATCACCACGTGCTAAAATCGCTTCTGACATGCTTTTAATTATTCTGCACCTGCCCAGTGAATATAAGCGTCACAGAGATCGGTTACGAATGCACTGATAAACCATATTATAGAAAAGGGTACGAGGGTCTGTCGACATTGTGTAGAAAACATGACTTGTTCTTACATTGATATTTCGATGGGTTACTTCTAATTTTGAGACTCGGAATAAGGCAGAGGGACATATCCATAAGACAATGTAAACAATGGGGCTTATTTAGATCGGGATTTGTTAATGAGGAACGGTGTCCAAATATGTGGTCACCACTTTCAAAAATTTTGACATCGAGTTCCAGTCTCTTACAATATATCAAGATCTGAACGGGTTGCAGGCAATGAAACGTTTCAGAAAAGGAGAATTACAACTTGGTGTAAAGTGAACTATTGTGGAATGCGGAAACCACTGGCATTCAAAGAATCGCTACAATGGCATGTGAAAAAATCAATCAGTGTAAAATATGAGCGTGATTAGGACCCCTGTAATTGCTAATTAAATATTGACTTACCAAATTATGCAAGCAATTCATACACGACCAAACAGGCGACGTCGCTTGAACAGATCTACAATGGTTCTTTTCTGGTGTGGCTGTCATTTGGAAAAGAAATTTAAAAAATACATGTGAGGGACCTAAACATGTAATATGGAAAATTTGTGTCGGTTCCACCATGGAGAAAGTTTCGTTCCAGGGTTTACGGTTCTATAAATAACGTCCGCCATGTGCTTAGGCTCTTACATAAATTAACGTTAAATGGAATCATGATTTAAAAATTTCAATGTTTTTGTCAGTACAAAAAATATGATGAATGTAGAGGGACTTGAATATCAAGCAGACGATGGCAGGTTAATGGTAGGCAGCATGCAATAGGAGGTCGGTGAAAAATGCCATGAGTGTGGTAACGCTAGCCCTTAGACTTGTTGTGAATAATATGTTATGAAGTGGTTATCAGCACTTGCATTTATGAGAAATAAAATAGAGTTCAACAGCGTATGGGTGCCATGGCGTATTAATTGGTTACCTCACAAAGATGTAACCGAGTTTGCACTTGTAATTACGCACACACCTACCTCATTCATCGAACTCGGGAAACATTTCTTGTAAAAATTTGCTGGCAGTTCAACTTTATTGTGTTCGGCTATTCTGTCAACGAGTGCGTGAGCTTTCATGAACCGACGTCTGTTGATCAGCCATCGGAGGGACTCCGGTACAATCCTGTATAAAATTGAAAAAAACAATTACAGGTGTTTGAAAGAGGGCGCTGTTTAGCTTCGTGTTTGGGTAATTTTTCTGGTGGAAAATCAATTCATTGTGGTATGCTAATTCTAGAGATATTTTCGGACAGTTCTATTTCTGTCTGCGATGACGAAAGTTGTGAAATGAGGTTAAAGGTCACAACAGAGAGGAATGACGTACACAGTCTGCGAGAGTGTCGACGGACAACAAATCAGTCATGCATTTTGACATGTAGCGGCCAGCCTGTCGGATAATAAGTAAATTTATTTGCAAAACGGTCGGTCAGAATGTGTTATAGGTCAGATCAGTCAGTATAAGCTGTGAATAATTAGTAAACAGTAATATATCAACAGTTGGACAAATTCTTTTGTCCACAAATCTAATCAGTACCGCCATTAAACACTCATCTGTGAGAAAATCGAACAAATTTGATTTACACGTTTTATAAATCAAATAGGAATTAAATGATCAAATAAGTCCATGGTGGCATTAAAAAATACTGGATCTCGAAAGCCGCTATTAGAGGCTTACCAGTAATATGGAAAGTAGACCAACCACGAGAGATGAGAAACTTGTTAGAGTCAATGAATTAGGTCACAATAAGAGCATTTAGAAAGTACCAACTGTATTCCTTTGATGTCGGAAGACTGGGTTTGCCGACAACCTTGGAGAGGGTGCCGAAAACTTTCGACATTGGAAAGTTAGGGAACATTGGGAAAGTCTGGGTAAGCCCTCAAACATAATAATGTTGACAGTGAAGTCCTGAAAGTGTATCTTCTGTTGGTCAGTTAGATATGAATAATTGCAATGAGAACATCTACAATGGCGAATTGGACGAGAATATATTTCGGCATGTTTACTTCGTACCGGGTAGGGATGTCTTGCCATTTCCGTAGAGAACAATAGGGCAAACCATTGTATGTAAATAGGATGTGTCTGGATCTTTTGTAGCGTTCAGAAGAAACAAAAATAATTACCTAACAAAAATCGTAAAGAATACGGAGAGTCTCTACAAAGCATCAAAATGGAGTTGATCGATAGTAAAGACTTTGCTGTGCCACATTCACTCACCGATTACAATGGAAACGATGTAAACACCACTGTGAAAGAATCCCAGTGTAAATTTACCAATCATATAAAATATCACATTTGGAGAAAAGGTAGTGGTAAAGCCAGCCAAGAATGTAGGTATTGTCAACGCGAACAATACATGCTTACGGCCAAATCCGCTGAAGAAAGAAATAATCTAAATCAGGACTTCATCATTGTCTTGTAATAGGAAGTAGTAGGAATATTCGTCTTGAGATCACCTGAGCTTTAGGGCACCAAATTAAATCACGTGCTCAACTATTAATACAATGTGCCGCACTAATTCACCGTTCGGTGACGTGAATGCATTTTAACACGATTACTCTTAGGGGTTGACCATTTAACCCGAGGTATGTAAGAGTGCTTTCAACAGCATACTTCGACTTCCAAATCCGAGTCGGACTTACAAGTCCGAGTACTCGGACTTGCATACTCCGAGTAAAACTGCTTACTCGGACTTGTATACTCCGAGTACATGGCCTACTCGGAGTTGAATACGCCGAGTTACACTTGTTTATAGAAAAACAATGCTGGAAAAACAGAGGAAATATTCGATCTTGTGATAAAAATTTGCAAACAGCGTATACAGTACATGTACTTCCAGTCGCTCAGAGAAAAGAGTTGTTAACGCGATCTCTCTGATCTGTGTAAAATACCATCTTGTACAACACGCTCAAGTCATTGTCGTTGTCGAGTGTAGCTACCGTCATGCAAATTATTAGTTTGTCTTGTCTTTTCGTTTCATCACCGGATCAGATCCTGATTTGATACATGACTTGAATTGGGACAACAACGTTTCATGATCACCGCGATGCATCGCGGCGAATTACAACATGTATTAGAACACGGACGCCATTATCGAATACGAATGACCTGTCGACCTGTGACGTCATGGCCTTGGTTTGCTAGTGTTGCAAGGCCATGATAGACTTGCCCAAGCATTTTAGGCATATTTATGTCTTGATAAAATAATTAAACTAATAATTTTTCAAAATAAAATGAGCACAGTGCACTCATGTACAGTATGAACCCAGTGCGAGTGACCACTTGGTCGTAAACAATGACCTGATTTGACCTGTGATGTCATGCATTTATTTCGCTAATGGAACGATTGTGCGATATCGAACTGAGTAACTGGCTGGACTTGCCTGAAGTTTATTGGCTTTACTGTAAATGTTACGTCTTAGTCATCTTTCAAAAAACTTCGCTGCTGGCCGTGGCAGCAGCTTTCTTCTGAGGGTAAAATCACGGTCGCTCCTTTTGGAGGGACCGTGGTTAAATATACATTGCGCAACAGATTACAAGACATCGTGAAAATGAAATTCTTTTTTTCAAAAGAGCAGATTTTTGACATATCGATCCGCGCTAGCCGTAAACTCCATGAGTAATAAAATACCTTTTTTCTACAGATCGTTTCTTGACCGATATGGCAAAATATGCGTTTATAGGAACACGTATCGGCGTATTCAAGTACGAGTAGGCCATGGAGTATACAAGTCCGAGTAAGCAGTTTTACTCGGAGTATGCAAGTCCGAGTACTCGGACTTGTAAGTCCGACTCGGTTTTGGAACTCGGAGTGTATGGTTTGAGATACTCTTACATACCTGACCATTTTGTATCCTCGGGATCTGAAAGATTTTCAAATAAACTTCCCAGCGAATGTCAATGAAAAACAATCAGTCAGAGGGGCTTAGGAAAAAAAGATGGCCGAAACATCAAGTTAACTCTACTTCGAACAAACACATCGAGACCTCGCGCCATGGTATTGGTAACGTTGGGACAACGTTAACGGCGTGGAATTTTACTGCTCAGCTCGAGGCTTTCGTCAGTGACACCAAAACTAGTGCATATAGTATGCCATGGTTGACTAGAGTGTGAATGATTGAATGACATCGTAGAAAATAGGAAAGCAGGGGAATTTCCTTTTAGTTCAAAATGGGAGTGTATTGCCAAGATTTTTGTTGGTAATGATAAAATAGCTGGTATGAACACAGGGTATTGCAAGCCACATTTGTCTCAGAGTCATGATCAATAATATTAATTTAATACTTAATATTTATTGATCATAATTCGCAATATTCTACGAGTTATGATCAATAAATGCCATGTATTAAACTTATTTTATTATACAAGCCCGGCCTGTGTCGTGTATATGCCTATTACTTTACCCTCGCTACCTCTGTGTAGTAGTTCAAAAAAGTCCATTTCTGTTAATTGCCCTCCCCAATCTCCTTCATAGTGTTAGGCGCTCTATAGATGAAAGTCGCAATAGTACAAATTGACTATGAGAACAAGTGTATTGCAAAAAACTGAATAGCAGATGAGCTTACATTTGCAGGTTAACCAACCTAACTTCATTATTCAATTATTCCAAATTAGTTCCCATCATTGTAATTTATTTTACCGATCACTAACGCGAGGTTATATCGTCCTGACTGAAAAACTCGTTAGAAGCTCATAACATTTGTTTTCGAATTTTTTGCTCGTTGACAATTGACAGCGTGAAAGACCTGATTCATTTCTAGAATAGAAAGATGAGAATAATTTAGTTAGAGGACAACAGAGGTAATGATAGTGGTCAGAATAGCAAAATTTTCCTTTGAGTTTAATTTATTGCAAATACCAATGATGGAAAAATAAATACGATGATTAAAACTGGTCTTCTATCATTATGATTCTTTTTGAGATATATCGCACGAAATACATATTGCTTTAAATTTCTGCGGATTATATCGCTTCACTACAAATATCAACCTTCAGAGAAGCAGGAAGCTGATTGAGATTGAAGCGTTGTCGTTTCCTTTCAGTGCAGATACTCTTCTAAGATATTCCGCCACAAATATTTTATAATGTATGAGACATGAAAGAGTTTCTGACCAAACAGTGAGAGATACTGAATGATATACTTATCAACAGCACTGTGAAAAATGCAGAGTCGGCATTTTCACGAGATCTTTTGTAGAGAAATATGTTTTTCCATTTTATTTCGAAATTTTGTCAACGTCGGCTACATCAAATTTTGAATACATGAGTTGTGAAACAAGAAAACAACAACAGTACGATATGGCGTGTTCTCGCATTTCAACATTTACATCAACGGAATTGATGACACCGCACGATCCGTAAGGGTTATTCTCTATCTAATGGGATTGCCATTGAATAAGTCAGTATGTACTGTAAGAACGGGTATCTCCTCACTCACGCTTCATTTTTCAGTTTTTACAAATTACTCAATGATTTTAGAACGGCGAAGAAAACGTTATCGCTACGATGCTTTACTTTTCCATGACGGTGACGAGCTATTAAATAGTTAAAACGTGAACCTATTTTGTTGTAGCAGCCATACATATCATTCTATAAGCATTTAACTGAACTCTTGTAAATGTTTTATTTAACCAGATAAAGATACAAATACAATAAAAAATTAACAAGGGCTGTATTGCGGTGAAAATATAACCTTATAGTCCTCAAACATTGAGTTAAAGCAAAATTACCGACAGTTGTAAATCGTCGGTGTTGTCTTTCAGGATTCGGTCTGGGAATGTCATATATGCCTTGTGTAGACATGACCGATATATATTTCAAAAGGAGACTGTCTCTTGCACTTGGACTCGCCATGGTACCGGCGCTGGTCAATTCTTGCTAACACTTGGAGAGGTATGAAACTAATTCTGGTATAAAGCTGTGAGTTCCAACATGTGTTTGGCTCGCGCCCTCCTGCGACCACTGAAACCGTACGAGTCAGTTCAAAGGCAAGAAAGCCAAAGTTTACGCCAAGATTGTGATAGTGGGACGGCGGTGCCTTTCAACGAAACTTTCGAAAATGCGGGCAATGAAGTGACAGAATCTGAAAATGAAACGATTCATAAACGTTTCTGAAATTAATCAAAACAGTTACTGAACAACTGTATTTCATGTTTTGACAGTCATAAAACGGCTTCCAATAACAACGCTTAAGGTAGTTAGTGCCTCGAAAATAAAAGAGTCCGACTTAAACTTATGCTCAAACTTTCCTGAAGCAAACTTTTACAAAAGGAAGTGGAAACCTTGTCAACTCCATAAGCTTCAAAATAAGCCCCCATAAGTGGTAGCCCGGAAAAAGACTGTAAAAGTTTGAAAGTGAAAATATCTGTCCACGACGCACATTTTACTTTGACTCAGTAATTGTTAACGTCCATGTGTAAGGGAAAATGAGGTTTGCAGTCAGTTTGTCGGGTACATGTTCATGTATATACATTCATGATAGATACCAGGGATAATGCCACCGATTTAGTTATTCTGTCTGCAAGGGGATTTGATGAAGACATTATTTGTCGAATACTTTCTCAGCATGCTTCAAGGTGTTCGTGAATACAATGGTTATGATTAGAACTTGACAAATACAATGCACAAGATATATCTATTTTTGTTACTTTTAACTGATGCCGCACACAGTTTGCGTTCACGAGGGACGTTTTGTCACGATAAACTCGCGACACAACTGCTTATTATCGTATTGCCATCGTCATATTTTAGATTCTCAGCGAATTTTTTTCGGCCCCGAATTTTCAAGATTTCTTTTCTACAGCCTTGTTCATGGCGAATCAGTTTCATTCAGCTCAAGGTATCAACTTTACTTTGGCAGACAAGGGAACATTCGTTTTTTATGGGGAGGGGGTCGGTGGAACTTGAGCAACAAATAAAATGTAAAAAGCGACCCCTCTCCAAATCAAATTTCTAAAATTTGACCCCCCCCCAAAAAAAAAAAAAATTCATCAATTGTAAAATGTGACCCCAAAAGAAAAATCACCAGATTTGATTCATTAACCCTTCGCACCCTATGGCCCTGGGCTGAAAAATTAGGCCCTTTAAAAGTGTTTGCAAGAAAAAGAGTTACCCACCGCAATTTTCATGCTCAAAAAACAGCGACCCTCCCCCAGATGTCACAGTCTGTATCAATAATATTTTAATTGACTTATAATTTCCCATTTGACCTTTGAACTTTCAAAGAATCCTTTTCGAACTTTACAAATAATCACTGGGTGAAATTCCAATATCATATTGGTTTTTCAGATCTGCTTTGTCAAATATAATATTCTCGTCAAGTACATTTATATCAATTGTCTAACTTTTTTAAAGCACAAAATTTAACAGCTTGTTTTGTATTGTAAAAATATATTCAACGTTTCCTCACATACCACTATGTATCGAGAATCAACATCTTTGGTGAATTTCCAAAATAAAATTTCTTGCACACACATGAACTTGTAATCGCCTACGGTCTAATCAAGTACACTAATATCCATAATCAAGAGTACATATTATACACAGATTTAGCTAGTTATGTACTGGAAAAAAATTATTCATAGTTTCTTCATAGACCAACATGTATAGTGAATCAACATTTCGATGAAATTCCAAAATCAAATTTCTTGCTCAAACATGCACCGGTTACTACCCTAGTCTGATCAAGTACATTAAAATCAATAATCAAGAGTCTATAAATACACAGATTTAGCTAGTTTTGTATTTAAAAGAAATTATTCATAGCTTGTTATAGACTAGTCATAGATTATGTATGAAGGACCAAGCAACATTTCAGTGAAATTCCAAAGTCAA
>LD343372.1:63803-74428 GCA_001465055.1 Ptychodera flava
AGTAAATTCTGAATCGTCCCTAAGTAAAAACACCAAAGATTGTTAATTGTTTCACAGTATTGTAAAATTTCTGTAATGCTAAGTATTTGAACACTTGAAGGAGATAGTTGTTAACACACAGTTTCAGGTTTAGAACATCATTGTTAATAATATGAACACTAGTGTTAACAACATGAACACTAGCCGTTCAAATTCTACATTTTGAACGCGTAAAGACGCGTCTAGCGTCCGCTATTTTTACAGTGTGCCTGTTCGTGCTAAGGCCATTTAAGGAAAATTCTTTGTTAGCCGTCCTTGGACTTTTGAAAAAAGCTACCAGCCAGACAGGGAAAAACAAACACAAACAAATAAACAAGTGTATTAACATAAGCTCAGTTTTATATGGTTTCTTTGGGGGAAGTTTTTTATTTGTAATTGTGATGACATTGTGTTTGCTTTCTTAATTTTCTCTGAAAACCTACCAGCACGCGGGCGGCAAAGAAAGAATTGTATTAAAACGCCTATATACAAGTGCATGTGGTCAGCCATAGGTATGAATATAAAAGGACCTCATTTTGTTATTTTCAAATTTGAACATGGCCTTGCGGTAACTTTAATTTTTACAGGGATTGTCTCCAATCCAACGAGAAGTGGTAATGAGCATCGGCATTTTTTGGACTGGATTCATCCCAACTTCCATCTCCCAGTTTCTGTTGAAATTGCTATGTTCAGTGGTTCATTTTTTGACTCCTTTGAGTGACCTCTTTGATGTGCTACTCCGCCTGTTACACTTGGAACGTCTAACATTCCTTAAGAGGGTTGCAGTTTCTATTTGGTATAGTATACATCTGTTACCCTGCAGATAAATGATGACAAAAATACTTTCGTATCTCCTGCTTCTTGTGATATCCAGACATACCCCCGCCCTCAAAGATATCCCAAAACGCATTGCTGCAAGTCTAACGCCTAAACCGGAAATCGGCTCATTTGGCGTGAAGACACCGAGGCGAGCGAATCACCTTCGCTCATCCAAACTTGCCGCATATGGCAAGCAATTGCGATAGTGACGAATGCGTTATTCCCCAAGTCACTAAGTGACATGCTAATCCCTCCCCACTTCAGTGACACACGTTCCCTAGTCATTAAATGACAATGGGTGATACCCCTCAGGCCTCCCACAAGTATCAGATTGTTGTAGCGAAGCAAGCAGATTTTCGCATAGAAAAACCAATTCTTGCAAGTTGCATAATGTACTCAGTAAAATTTTGTCAGGTAACATAAAAAGCTACTGAGGTCGAATTGACTCTGGCACCGGGATTGATCTGACCACAACCAACGACAAGAGGGTGTGAATTACTTGGGTCGAAAAGGACAGGGGTCGAGGTTACCTGCTGCCCCGGCCCTTAGCTACTGGCTTGGCTATGTTTACTAGAGCCGTACATATTTCTGGAAATTGCTAAAAGTATGTAGGCAAGAAAGAAAGCCCCGTTAAGTGAAAACGCAAGAGGTCGATAGGGGTCGGCTGACAGCTTGACATGTTTCGTATCATATGGATTTGAATGATACTACATTGACTGCGTTGACCATACGAAAAACGTCCAGGGGGAATAGTGAATGCATCGGATGTTTGACCAAACTTCCAAAGCATACATTTTTCGATCAAAAAATTCATGTGTAAGACTAATGAAAATTCGTAAAAAAATACCACTGCCTTGTACATCAGGCAATAGAACGTCGTTGACATGAAAATGAGTTTACTAGAAAATACGTAGTGGCACTTAACATTAGTTTGAAAATTGACCGTTGTTTCATCAAAAGATTTCCGACCTTCATAAAGCTCGTATATTTTGCGCTGTTCTTCAACGTAAATTCTCTTATGTCATGCAATTCGTCATCGATATTATTCATTCTTGATTGAATATTACCAAAGTTATGGTTCAAAGTTTCAAAATCACGAATTCAAGTCTAATTACTCCAGAATACCTGCTATGTCTTCTTTGGTTGCTGTATCTTGTCCTGTATCTGTATTCGTGGCAACTGACCCTAACGTTTGACCGGGTTCGCTTTCACGTCGCCAATGAGCACCAGTAGACTGAATAGGCACGGCAGCTTGATAGCTATATGTGAAACTTTGCAATGCAACAAAGAATTGCGTAGTATGGCTACCACAGGCGGCTTTTTTGGGCAGAGTTTTCCGCCTATAAATGCACAGATATTGCTATTTTTACATTGGAAAACAATTGTTCATCATTTTCTCACAGACTTCCATGGATATCGAATCAACATTTTCGATGAAAATCAAATTTCTTGCACACACATGTACATTTTAACCAGAACCTCCCACTTCAAGCAACGAACATTAACACAAGTTATCAAAATCATTAGAAGAACAGGACCGGTATAGCTTGTTTTGTAGGGGGAAGATTGTTAATAATTTGTCCAATGCAGACTCCCTTTATTATGATTTGATATTTATGGACGAAGGACTATTTCAGCCTGGCCCACATCTTCGCTTCTAATATTTGAGCAAAAAAGGGTGACCCTCCTAAAACTGCATGTATGATATTTCATACCCTTCAAAAATGGTTGCACATAAAGAGCGACAACCCCTAAAAACAGCGGCCTAAGAACGAGCCAATGACGAGCAATAACGAGTCAATAAATAATCTGTCCACAAGTTAACCTACAACAGTTCCCGAAATTTATATAAATCACGCCCTCTACGACATGTTAGGTACTTAAAGAAATGTCTACGACAATGTGTATAATAAGTTTGACTGAAAGATACCATTGTTTTATTAAACGGACTTGCTGCGACTTCACTAATACCACTGCCATCAAAAGTATTTACATTGCACTTGTTAGGAGTATCCTTGAGTATTGTTCAGTAGTGTGGTCTCCACACCAGAAGTCGTACATTGACAAAATTGAACGAGTTCAGAAGAAATTTATTAAATTTCTTTGTTTTAAGGAGGGTGTGGAGTACAATGTTGATAATTATTTTACATTATGTTCTTATTTTAAACTTTCGCCTCTTTTTATTCGTCGTCAAGTTTTAGATCTGTGTTTTATTCACAAGTGTGTCAATTTCATTACCGATTGTCCAGATATTAATAGCTCCTTCACTTTCTTTGTTCCCCCAAGGCGTCTCAGGTCTTCTGACCTTTTCCGGATTCCAAATCACCGCGTTAACCTGTCTAAATATTGTTTTTCGTCTCGGGCAATGTCACTTTTAAATAGTGTCTATCGTTTTGATATTGATTTGTTTACCAGTCTTAGTGCTTTTAAAACACAAGTGTCATCTGTTTTATTATCTCTTGCTGATAGTCATTTTACTGCCGAGAGTTTTTGATGTTTGTCAGTCTCTGTTGTTACTTGTTTAGTGCCTTTTTTTAAATTAGTTTCTGCATGTTGTAATTTGTCTTTTTCATGTTTTAATTTTTCTCTGTTCGCATCCAGTTATTGGGCTATGCCTGTTGGATGTCAGAACGAATAAATAAATAAAATAAATAAATAAATAAACAATTCGTATAGAAAATATGAATTGTGCAATTTGACCAATGTTGACGAGTTTAATCATTATGGCAGTATCAATACTTTCTTCACTTTTGTGCAGTCATAAAATTACAGCAGAGTAAATTAACAGAATAAACTTTTGGAGGCTTTCGCGTTGATGATTTAGGCCTAGTGACCGCGAAATTCAAGTAGGCCTAATATACTTATTTTAAAACTGTCGCGAAGGTGTTGGTGTGAGCGCAAATTGTTACGTTTGAAATGACAAATAATTAGTCTATAGTGTCCAATGTGCAGATTGGAAAGTAATTAAGTTCAGTACTGTAATTACACACAGAGTCAAGATGATGACTTTATTGTGAATCTTTGACAGGGGTCTCATCTAGTCCGTCGATGACAGGAATTGAAACTGGACAAAGTTATCAAACACAACACAACCCTTCAACCCAGACAGATCCACGCGGAAGTTCTGAAAGTTGGAATGATGCGTTCGATACAGAACAGCCTAACTTTCCACGACAAGCTACAGTCGGTAAGACAATGCAAGTTAGAATATCTTACATTATATTATCACTGAACTAGCTGGTGGACAAAATTTGAAGGAATGAATGAATGACACTTTTTTCTTATTTGTCTTGGTCCACTATGTCAATTTAACAGCTGGTTGAAGGTCATGACCTCTTTGACTTCAGTCATTATTTATAATGTCTCTCTGTAGCATTCTTAGACCTTCTCCAAATGACATCCATATACCTTCAATCCAACCATCCACATAGTGTGTTCAAGACCGCGCTTGCTTTGTTTCATTTTGGTAAAGGCAATTGCATGCGGTCAGGTATTGTTGATTCTTTTAGAGTATTTACGATTTTATTCCACAATGAAATCTTATCTTAATAATCCTTTATCAAATCAGCAGAAAAAAGCAAAACTCACAATTGCTTATCGTTAATTTTGAACAAAAACAAGTATATAAACATTGTAACAACGATAAAATTACATTTCTTTAAGTGTTGCTGGTGAAGACCGTGGAAATAGTCCGCTAGGACTTATCTAGTCCATGGCCTCAGAATTTATGGAATATGTACAAAGGAAAATCAAGGATGACAACCGCAACGGGACAGAGAAAACTTGTTAGCTAAAATGATAAATAAACCCGATCGCTATTGAGTTAACCAATAAGACTTCAAATCTGATTTGAAAGAGTGTCTAGAATGCAACTGCTTCAGTGACGAGGGAAGAGAATTCCAGAGTTTGACAACTGCATACTTCAGATTGTGTTGAGTATTTTGAAGTTTTGTGGGTGGGACTCGAAGATTACCATCGTGAGCGGCAAGTGTTGAGTGACCCTTTAGTGGAAAATAAAAAAAAATATTCCACTTCATGGGGAAATTATTATGCTTTAGATCAAATACAAACACACATGAGTAATATTTGGTTAACTTAAAAATGTTCATAATATTTAACTTGTGAAATAATGGCTCAGAATGAGCACAAAAATCTAAAATAGTAAGCAAAGGAACTATTTTCTTTAGGAGACGAAAAATGGGCTCAAGGTAACTTGTATGATTGTTTCTCCAGATTTCTTTACAATAAATAAGGTGGGGTAAAATAAAAGCATTGTAAATATTGATAAGTATAGACCTTGGTACAAAATGCCTTATTTTTTGTAATAAGACCATATTTTCCCATAGCAATGTACATTAACAAGTGTCTACTTCTGAGAGATCAATAACAAACAAGTACAATGACAAACAAATATTCTTTCCAGTTTGTGTTCCATTTATGTATGTACCTTTATTTATTTATTTATTTATTTATTTATTTATTTATTTATTTATTTATTTATTTATTTAATTATTTATTTATTTATTTCTGATTTTGACTTTTTTGGGTATTTATTGTATTGCTTCTTTGAAGTCTCTATGTATGACGATGTTTACCCTTTCCTTAGGGTAAAGTGTGTCAATAAAGCAGATTATTACAACTCTGGTAATGTGAGGCTTCCAAGAAAATAACTGGTCAAGATTTACAACAAGAAACCCGACAGAAGAAACATTATATTACATCGTATACTCATAGTGACTTGCTTTTTCTTAATTCTTTTTGTGACAGGGGTTTCATCCGATCAGACCGAAAGTAATATCGAAGCTTCAGGGAACACCTTTGAACCAATATCAACCAATGAAAGTGGGAGTGATTCATTCACTCAAAAACTTTGTGACTTAGCACAAGAAATTACAGATGGTAAGTTAATTTACATAGTCGTCGTACTTTGACAAATTAATTGTCTCCTTGCTGAATAATTGGTTGGTCACTGAATCTATACAGAGTCGAAACTGAATTTACCTGAAAAACGTTATTAAACTGAGAAGGACGCCTTGGTAAACCAAGTCAACCATTTTTGCAGCTTAATTCGAATTCTGCATGCAAAAAATTAAGCTTTTAAATTAAAGTAAAAGCACTCGAGTCCTTTAAATAGCAAAGGCAATTTTAAGGTCACATAAGCATCGTTAGATGCTGATAATAGGAGACAATGTACCATACAATGTGCAGTAAAATTAAAAATTTACTTGATTTCTACATGATAAATCTCTATTAATTATCTTTCTATGTTTTTTCTACTATTTCTTGCATTGGCCGTTGCAATTTTGCACGGAAATTGAACAGCAGTACAATGTTTCTGTAACCGGATGTTGTATTTAGCAGGGTGACGCTGTGATCGATATTGCCTCCTTGAGCGAGCCCACCGGAAACTGTATCTTGAAAATATATCGTTATGTAACTATTGACTGAGTACTTTTTTGGATAGCACTGTCTGTTCTTATTTGCCGAGAGCAAGTGGCTTCTCACCGTAAAAATAACTTCTCTATTTCTCTACTTTAGAACGGAAGAGCTTATTGACTTGAAACGTGCCTACACAGCAAAGTTAAACAACGGAAACTAGTCAGATTAAAATAGAAAAATGACAACACTAACTACGATCCCTAGAAGTACGTATAGATTGGGGCTGTTGTTTGATCAGCATCGCTGGAATCACAAAATTTGTAAAAATGATTTTCGTCAAATAATGGTTGTATTACAGAAAAGTTATTGTAACGGCATTATTGAATGTTTACCTACCTGATCACATTAAGATCACCGGTGTCAATAGTACTTTTATTTGGTACTGAACGTTTCCGTTTATTTATTTTTCTACAGCTGAGCTTGGGGAGTTGAAACATCTCTGCGACGACAAATTTACTCGACGAAAACTTGATTCACTGAGTCATCCCTGCAACTTATTCTTTGCGTTGCGTGATAAAAATCTCATTAGTGAATCAAACACAGGACTGGTGGAGGACATGTTGTGTAAAATTGGTCGGAATGCACTAATCGAGAAACATTTCAAATCTTCAACAGATCAAGGTAATTGGACTATGAATAGTTTGATTAATGTCATCATTGTTTACCTTATTAATGAACAGAGAAAGATATGGCGACAAACTGAATGGACAATCCCTTGCTTCGGCGATAACAAAAATTCTTATCAGGGATCATATACGGAAGGATTGGGTTATGCAAAATTATTGTTTATTTGTGTGTTATTAATATTTCAGTTCATAAAATATGGTCAGTAATAAGATAACGAATAAACAATACAGAAAGTCTTGCATGCAGCGGCAATTATATGAACAAGATGATGCTTGTGTTTTGCACGGTTCTCTCAAATTTAATCACGATAACAAATGTTTTTAGCCCTGTAAATTCGGATTCAGGTGCGAAATGTTTCTGAGCTGTTTCATGAATAAGTAAAACACGCCAGATAAGTATAATCTCGATCTTAAAGCTATCCTCAGACACATCCTGAAGTAGAAATCTCGCATTCAGATGATCTACATATCGGAACGCTTGTCGCTGAACTTCTTGGTGCCAAGAAAGTAGCACATATACATTCACTGTGGAAATGTGATTGTCTTTCCTTTGACATTTAGGCAATTAATGATTAGCGGTATAACGACATCAAGGAACCATTGCAGCACCTTCATCTATCGGTTACTTGTAAGCAAATCAGAATCAGAATCTTATCCAAACCATTTACATCGGATCCAACACCTATGCTCTGTAAAGGACTATGAATTAAATAATTATATCGTGCATAAATTCCATTTTCTGCAGTGCATTATGTACTCTTTATGTTTCAAGCTGAGCGAAGGAAATGGTTTGGATGAAAAATAAACTATTTCCTTAATATATATCTAAAATATTTGAATAGATAGGCTGAAGGAAAATGTATAAATCTACATTACAGACGCGTACCAATTGCATCATGTGAGAATTATTCAGGAAAGTTTGTTTATGTCCCATGAGAAATGCTCTGGTAGGACAGTATTTCAAACCTTAGGGGATCAAGGTAATTTAACTCAGTGTGTACGTAATGTTGATAACACACAATTTTGTAACCGTTCGTGTAATGCATTTGTACTAATTTTTATTTCAGTTTGATAAATATCTTGCAGATATCAACTTTCGTATTTGTAAATGAAAGTTTTGATGTGTTTACCACTATATTTGATTTGAATGCCAATTACAGTTTCTTATTCTATCTCCTGAAATATGTTGAGATACGCAGATGCGCTTATCATTACAGCGCGTACATGTGAAGACTGCACTGTTGACGCGATAAACAGTATTTCACCCAAATAGGCGCTGTGTCGACAACCTAAATAGCCGGAATTTGAAAATACCTTGTGGTTTTTCGGTAACAAGACTTGCAATAGACAAACACATATTAAAAAAATCAGTTTACAGCTATTAGCTCTTTAATACACTTACCATACAGAGAAAACAAAGAAGCATTGCAAACTTAGGCCAAAACAGTTTGTTTCTAATCTCAGGTATCTTAAAAATATGCGATGGCACAGAGTTTTATATTGATTTGTTTTGGTTTAAATATTTTGAGTTGATCAAACCTTAAGGCCCGGCATTAACTTAACAGGTTTAAATTATTTTTCATATTCATTGTCTTATATTATTTCTTTCACCATACTGCTCAGTTTCTTTTGTAACTCACAATGATCTTTCTTTTTACTTTGTAACATTAACCTCTTCCCCCAACTCGAATGCATAAATCCTGTTCTTTTTTCAGTACTGCAAGTCATATATAGTGCGCCCTCCTCGGTGACCCGGAAACCCGGGCAATTGTAGTGCAGTAATAATAGACCTTTAAAATTTTAGTCAATGCTATAAAACCTTTTTATCGTGTTTTCTTTAAACAGTCCGTCAGCTTCGTAAAGACAGTTTGTGCTGCCTTTCCTTGTTGGCCAATAAATGACTCCGTCATTATTCTAACAAGAAAATGTTGCAACATGCAAAATAGAAATTATTAAAAATGAATATCTTAATTCAGCTCGAATATCGATCAGATCTCGAATATTGCATCCTTTTACATAATGTTTACATAATGTTTCCCTCGATGGTCGTCAGTGTGTTTTGCAAGAGACAGCTCTTCTCGTGAGTTACGGTGGGAGGCATTTATGAAATTCATTTCTATATTCAATCATCATGTATCAATTGACACTTTACAGTTAAAATACTTTGTTACAGTTACAGAAATTTCACCAAATCCAGGAACAAATGAAGCTGGGCAATATAATCCTCCAAGCATGACTCCATCCAATTTGGAAAGTCGCAGTCATTCGACACAACAAGCAACAGATGGTAAGATAATGTACATCGAATTCATACACTCAAACATTATGTAACCGCTACCGCAAGGGGTGATGAATAAAGTTGCATAATTTATATTTTGAGAAGGTGAAGTTGTTATTGGTTTTCGACGGTACCTCAAGGTTGGAAATTCTGGGAGCTCGATCACTCAGAAAGTGTTGAGATCACGCAGTAGTAAAGCTGATCGCCAAAGCAACAGTCTCTGATCAATCGCAGGGTGTGGGTTGTCATAAAGACATTTATAAATAGTTCAGAAAGACGTCAAGTCTTGTAAGTATTGATGATACAAAGTCATTCGGATTTTCCAAGACCAGAAAGTTAAGCGTTTGTTGTACTACGCATATTATGGAACTTCTTAGAGTTAATTTAAGAATGTTCGAAGTGTAAAATGTCACGGTATAGCTCTTGCATTTCACATTATGATGAACGTTTTGATTATCGACTTAACCCAGCGGGATTCATGGAACGTGCTTGTAGATGCTCAAAACGTTTTCGATCATTAATCTTCAATTTTGCAGTTTTTGTACGTTAAAATTGAATATGCGAAGAGAAATAATACCACATGTGTAATATAACTACACAAAAGTAGTGGGTCGATCATCATCCCGACTTCAGTGACGCTTTGATTTGGACCATTGATTTATTAAAGGAGAGATCTAGGGATTAGTGTGTCTTGTAACATAGAGTGAAGTTGGTCAGGATTGACCTTCGTGAAAATTTCGTCATTGATTCAATAACAGCTAATATAGCTAGAATGGTCGTTGCACCTTGACCTCATTTGAATGCATACATGTGGAACAAGAATTCGATGCCACACAATATGCACTGGCCAAACTATAGATTCACAGTTGTCAGTACACGGTGTACGTCTGATCTCATGCACTGTGACCTTCTGTGTTTTTAGTGAACAAGATAAAAGAGGTGACCACTGAATAAATAAAATATTACATCCGCATAAAATTTGATAAAAAGGAACTATCATTACTGACAAGTATTACAAACAAGTTACAGTGACCGTTAAAACACTGAAAGGAACAATAGATTACTTCCTCTGATATTATCAATCCACTAATTTCGTATATCATATGCTGTGAATAATACTGGATATGTAGATTGGTGGATATCTTATTAACAATCTCAAACATGTCAAGATGCACCATTATATCAATCAAAATAAATAGACTCACTAAAAGGAGCATCTACGAACAACACGATTGGAACTAATTTGGGATAATTGGATTTCAGATTTTTCAGATTTCTCAAAAGTGTGAGGTGCCTAATAGCTGATTGTTGCAATATTACAAATTACTCATAAAAACAAGTGTATAATGTAAAAGAAAAAGCAGATGATCTTACATTTGCAGATTAAAAATACATTACTTCACCATCAAATTATCCCAAATTAGTTTCAATTGTGCTGAACACTC